>CAIGQZ010002445.1:1989396-2000495 GCA_903798205.1 Danio tinwini | reverse complement strand
ATGCTACTGTGACGGTTGGGTTTAGGGTAGGAGGAGGTGTAGGCGAATGTCCTTGTACCGCCCACTAAGTTAATGTCCATGCTACTGTGACAGTTGGGTTTAGGGTAGGAGGAGGTGTAGGCGAATGTCTTTGTACCGCCCACTGTGGTAAAGCCCATGCTACTGTAATGGTTGGGTTTAGGGTAGGGGGAGGTGTAGGCGAATGTCTTTGTACCGCCCACTGTTGTGTTTAGGGTAGTTCACCTTTTGTGCCAGTTTTAAAGTGGTCAGGTCTTTAAAAGATGACTCAAGTACCCCCTTAAAGCTTGACTCCCAAGTAAGCAAGACTTGCTTTTCTTCAAAGATTTGCAAGAAGGAAAACAGCGCTGGGTTACAAATTCCGAGAGCAGCATTCTCTTTGAAAGAGTACATTTCCTCAAATGCTAAGCTCACCAGAAGTCCTCCTGTAAAAACAGTGTTAATCCACTGACCAAACCCCTGAGCTCCGTAAGCCGATCTGTCTGGCTTCTTCTGCCATGTGTGTGTATACCCTGCTACAGTACGTCTCCACTCCATTCAAATAAAGCATGTTCCAGCATGCATTTTTAATGAGGCACAGATTAGAAAACTGAATTTAGAATCTGTAAAAGAGGATTAATATTTAAGCAAGGAACCAATTTCCCTTCAAAACGAAGAAAGACGGAGAGTGGGCCAAAGTTTGGGTCAGCCCCAAAAATCAGCTGGTTCTAGAGAAGGGACTGGGTGTGTAATTTTTAATGAGGACAGCCCATTTAAGCATGCTTCCAACCCAGGCTCATTCTGAAAACTTTCCCCTATATACATTTCTGGAGAGCGCCAAATATGTCCCAGGAGCGACGATTTTTTTGCAGTTTTTGTATTCGCGAATCCACCAGAGGCTGCTTTGTATGCTTTTTCAGATCTCAAATTTCTCTCGCAAGTGGCATTCACACCTGCTGTTCTCACGTAAGTCCACCAGAGGCCGCTGTTGACTGACTGACTGACCAACAGATCGATACCCCCAAACACCTCCTTCCCAAAACCAAACCGATAGTGTTTTAAATAACACCAACTGACCAGCGCCCATCCACTTCCCTAAACCCAATCAACAGTATTTAAAAAGCAATCCAGAGAAAAGCCCTCTGATTTTTACCACGTTTTCAGATTTTACCACATTCTCACCCTGTTATTTACTTGTTTATTTTATTTTTTGTCTTTTGGATTTGTTTTACCTGCTTTCTGGAATTGTTCTTCACTGGACTCAAATCCTGTTGTCGCAGTCAACTCCTACTGTACTTCGGTCAACTTCTTCAGTCAATGTGGTCAACTCCTGCGTTTCAAATCTGCCAACATACATGGCGAGCTACTGGGCAAACTGGTAACAGCGGGGAAAGCCTTCTATATGGAGGTAAGCGGTCAGCTGGTATCGCAAAAAGAATCGGCATCATACCGTCAGTGGTGTAAAGTAATTGAGTAAATGGACTTCGTTACTTTACTTAAGTATTTCTTTGGCTACTTTGTACTTGCACTGAGTATCAAAAATATAAGCAACTTTTACTCTCTACTTGACTACATTTTTGATTGAATATATGTACTCTTTACTCCACTACATTTGAACGGACGCTTACCTTTACTCATTACATTGTGATTGTGCGTGACAAGTTGGCATCTTTATCTACCACGGCTAATTTGTTGGGCGGATGAGGCTATATCGCCATCTGCAGGGTACTGAAGGTACTGTATGCTATTTATGGGCTAAATCGTGTAAATGTGAATAAGCAGCTTGCCTAATACCAGGTGTTTAATTAACAACATGGCTGCAGCCAGTGATGAAGCTGAAGCCAGCACATCAAGCAGTGCCAGCACTGATGATCATCCATGGCCTTATCTGAAAGAAATGTTTTCATTTGTCGATATACAGAAGGGCTCTTACAGGATGCAGTGTCTACTTTGTTTGCCACGAAACACGAAAATAAGTGCTTTAAAGAATTCATCTTCAAATTTAAGAAAACACATAGAGGTAAGAGTCTATTTAATGTGAATTTAGTCAAATTCAGTTTGACTTTACAATGGTATTGTAAGCATAATGTTACCAAACGTTAATACAGTTACTGATTTGGCAAAAATCACTGCGACATGACTATATTTTAGCTTATTTTTTTTTTGTGCAACGTGAATAAATGTATCACTGATATTATAAATTTTGAATCAGGTGCATTTAGCTGTGAGTTTGTGTTTTATTACATTCAGTATGAGTAAAATGCTTAAGTTCTTTTAAAATCGGATACTTTAATACTTTTACTCAAGTCTTATTTGAATTGGTGACTTGTAACTTGTAATGGAGTAATTTCTACAGTAAAGTATCTGTACTTTTACTCAAGTATGTTTTTTTAGATACTCTTTACACCTCTGCATACCGTAGTGTTTGTTTTAAAGACAAAATGCAGCCATACATACCCCTGGCTACATAATCTGTGCTCTCCACTAATGTATATAGGGCTACATTTTCAGAATGAGCCTGTTTTGCATGCTTCCCTGAGTGGAAGCCAACTTCTGTGATTCTAACAGAGCAATGCGTTCCATGAAAATGATCAGTGTTTATAACTTTTCTTACAAAAAAGCCTTCTCTAGGAATTGAGTAAGTCACATATTCTCTAATTTAAAGTTTGGACTGAGGGCACAAAGGCTAGAGTAAAACCAACAGGAGCTTTTACTTTCCTCCGTACAACCTGTCAAGCAGGCACAATTCAATAGGCCGGATGAATAATTGAACACGTGCCGTCAAATGCTGTGTACGAATCTGTCAATTTTACGTTTAGTCAATAGTCTGAGCGGTTGCTGTGTCAACTGTATTAAAACTCTGAGGAAACAAAGTGTTTGTCCAACCTAAATGTCTGTAAGTATGGCCTGAGGCGGTGTTTATGGAGCAGCATTGATGACAGAATCAGGTCACAGTCAAAATTTTGTCTTTAAGGACGCTTTCATAGTCAACTGAAGTTTCTCTCGTAGAAGACATTAGCACATGATGACTGTGGGTTGGTAGAGGGAGAAACGCTACGCTGTAATAAATATTCATGAATCAGTGGTTTCCTGTATTTTGTGATTCATGTTTTATGCTTTTGAATTGTATTATGCAACCCAGGCTCATTATGGATATGTTCTCCCAACGCAATCTCACGGTAATTCGTAACTTTTTGATTTAGTGGCTAATTCGTATGAATTTGTACGATCTAATTCGTACAAATAGGTACGATTTGCTCATCACCCAATGACGGTTGGGGTTAGGTGCCACGCCTCCTTTTTCAAATCGTACATTTTCGTACGACTGAACTCGTATGAATTCGTACGAATTAGCCACTAAACTGACAAAACGTAAAATACTTACGTTTCTTCGTGAGATCAGGCTGGTACTCCTATATGCATTTCTGGAGAGCGCCAAACACATCCCAGGAGCTTTGTTTTTTTGCATGGATTTTTTTTTTTGTGAATCCACCAGAGGCCGCTGTGTACACTTTTTGAGATCTCAAATTTCTCTCACGAGCGTCATTCAAGCCTGCTGTTCTCACGTAAATCCACCAGAGGCCGCTGCCAACTGACTGATTGACTGGCTGATGGACTGACCCACCCTCCTCCTTCTCTAAATCCAACCAATAGTGTTTTCAAAAGCACCGATTGACCCGATCACCCAGTTCCCTAAACCCAACCGACAGTTTTAAAAAGCAATCCAGTAAAAGAAAAGCCCTCGCCTAATTTTTACCACATTTTCAGATTTTACTACATTCTCATCCTGTTATTTAATTGTTTATTTTATTTTTTGGCTTTTGATTTTGTTTTACCTTTCTTAAACCATTCTTCGACTCAAACCCCATTGTCGTGGTCAACTATTCTCTGTGTCTCAAGTCTGCCAATATACGCGGTGGGCCACTGGGCAAACTGGTAGCAGTGGAAAATCCATCCACATGGTATCACGAAAAGGAATGGCATCATACCTCCCCGTAGCGTTTTTTTTAAAGACGAAATACAGCCATACGTACCTCTGGCTACATCAACACTGGCACAATTTCCAGAAATGTATACAGGGCTACGTTTTCAGAATAAGTCTATGTTGCATAGTCAACTGAAGTTTCTGTCATAGAAGACATTAGCATATGATGACTGTGGGTTGGTGCAGGGAGATAAGCTACACTGTAATAAATATCCATAAATTTGCAGTTTTCTGCTTTTGATGCATTTTAGGCCCTCTATCGTTCTACCAACTACTTTTTAATCTTAAAAAGTTGTAAAAAAAAACATGAACATTTTTAATAGTGCTATAGTGTCTGTGTTGGTCGTGTTATTATGCTACAAATACCTTGTAATAAACTGCCAATACATTTTCTGACATTTTACAGATTTATTTCTCTATATATTATAGAAAAACTTATACATTTTATTATTTCAAACGACTAAAATGTCAATAAAAGTCACTTTGTTAAACTGTAGAGTTGATTTTTCGACAGCTCGATAGCTCAATAATATGTGACCCTGGACCACAAAACCATTCATAAATCTCACTTTTTTTTTGTAAAATTAGATTTATGGATTATCTAAAAAGCAACTAATTATGTTTTCCATTGATATATGGGTTGCAAGAATAGGATCATATTATAGGAGATACACTTATTTGAATATCTAAAAATATAAGGGTTGAATTTTTTTTTTTTTCTGAAAAATCGCCTTTACAGCAATGCAAATTTTTATTTAGTGATTCATGTTTGTATTTTTTTTACTTTTGAATTGCATTATGTGATCTTGATCTTTCTTCCAACAACTTTTAACCTTTAATAAGTTTGAAAAAGTGACTTTTATGAACATGTTTAATAGTTTGCAGTGCTATATTGTCTGTGTTGGTGTTGTATATTATGCTACAAAAACCTTGTAATAAACTGCCAGTACATTTATTGTTATTTTACAGACTTATTTTTCTAGATATTACTTCTTATACATTATATTATCTCAAACGACTAAAATGCCAATAAAAGTCACTTTGTTAAACTGTAGAGTTGAATTTTCGACAGCTCAATAGCTTAATAATATGTGACCCTGGAACACAAAAGCAGTCATAAGTATCCCTTTTTTGGAAAAAGAGATTTATGGATTATCTGAAAGTAAATAAATATGATTTCCATTGATATATGGGTTGTAATGACAGGATAATATTTAGGAGATACACCTATTTGAATATCTAAAATATGAGGGTTCAAATAAAATTGAATAATAAGAGAAATCGTCTTTAAAATTGTCCAAATTAAGTTTTCAGCAATGCACATTTTTATTTTGTGATTTATGTGTGTATTTTTTTTTTACTTTCCCCCATTTATTTCTGCTTTTGAATTGCATTATAAGATCTTTATCTTTATTCAAACTACTTTAAACCTTGAAAAGTTTGAAAAGGGGACGTTAATGAACATTTTTAATAGTTTAAACAGGGCTTAATTTGTGCTGGAACACGCTAGATCTGGATCTGGCATCTCTGAAATCTTTCCCGATCCCCCTCCTCAACGACCCTCCACCCCCGTCAACTGTTCACTTTCACTTTCTTCCGTGACTCCCCAACCCTCTTCACCTTATCACTTTCGTCCGCAATACCCCTCCGCCATCCACCGCAACTCTCCCAACCCAGCTACCCCCCCCCCCCTCACTTTTGTGCGCGCCACCTCTCCATCCTCGGGCAATTCACAAATTAAGCTCAAAGTTTAAAGTTATATATTGTCTGTGTTGGTGTTGTATATTACACTACAAAAACCTACTGCCAGCTAGCACATTTTCTGACATTTAGCAGACTTATTTCTCTAGATATTATCTCTTATTCATTATATTATTTACTAAAATGTCAATAAAAGTCACTTTGTTAAACTGCAGAGAGTTTTCAACATTAAAAGTGGACAGAGCAGAGATCAATGTCCCCATAATGCAAATAAATGGAGAACACAAAATAGGGAAACTGTTAATTAACAGATATTTTTCAGACGAATGAAGTGACTCATGATATTAGAAGGCAGTAAGTGTGTTGAATGGCAAAAACAAAACTAATGCCCTGATTTGCTAACAGCCGGGGGCTATCAGGATCCCCTCGGTAGGCCTTGTCTGCTCTATTCCTGCACCTCTGCTAAACACAGCAGGTTCTTAGTCCTGGTTCTCGTGACCCGCCGCTCTGCAAATTTTATATGTTTCTCCTACCGCTTCAGAGGTTTGTTCCATGTAAGTGCTCTGCAAAGTAGACATCACAGGATATTCAGCCATGATTAAAGAAGCGTGTTCAACTCAAAGAATATTAAACCGTGCCAGACGTGACTTTTATGCAAATCTCTGACTAAAGTAGACTTGAAATCCTACTAACCATATTGATTTTGTGAGCTCAAATTGCTAGTTTTGTGCTGAACAATTCATCTGTGCATTAAGAAACAAAAAATAGTTTGCTCTTGTAATCTTTAATAGAAATCTGAAAATGCACTTCCTGTTTGTTTTCAGTTAAACTCTCAGATTAGCGGCCCTATCATACACCCGGCGCAATTGTTGTTTGCTAGTTTCAGCTGGACGCAAGACTAATTTTGACGTTTTTCACCACGCTGTTTAAATAGCAAATGTATTTGCACTCATATGAGCGCCCATAGGAGTTCTAGTCTAAAAAAGGAGGTGTGTTGAGGCGCATTGCTGGCGCATTGCTATTTTGAGGAACTGAAATAGACTGTTCAATAGACTAGCTGAGAGGAGGTCTAAAGTTCAGCGCGAAGCTTAAACATTGCTTAATACACACAGGATGTAGAGCAACACGCAAATATCTTTACAAATTAAATAAAAAATTAAAGGATTAAAATATTACAAAAAAAATATTTTCTACATAAATATAAAAACGACTGCCTTCATGCCTTCTTCATCTCGGTGGGCTTTTTCAGTTTATTCATGACAAATTGCTTTTGTATAATGTTATTATTAGTAGTATTATTATTTATTATATGCATATTTATATTTGTTTTATTAAAAAAAAAGCTTAGATTTGCCCACCTATCAGGTTTTAGACCATATGGGGCACATCATGTGTTATTTGACCACACTTCATTACTATTGTTCATTTATTCCTTTGCTGGAATATAGAACTGAATTTAGAAATAGTTTTGAAACAAATCGTTGTGCTTAACAAACAATAAAATATGTATAAGCTAATGGATGTCTGTGCGTACAACACGTTTCCTTATCCGCGAGAGTGAAAGTGAAAGTAAAGAATGAGGAGGCTCATTATCGTGCTGCAGATGCTCTGTTTAACTGTTTTCTCTCTAGTGAAGAGCTCAGTTTTTCCACTTACAAAGTCCGCCATGTAAATAGCAAATTCGCTATGGCGTGAAGCAACTGACTCTTTAACGCCCCATTCACACGGGGCTTCAGCGTCAACACTTGAGAGAGGGCGTGTCTGAAGCTGAGGCTGACGCGATCATCATAGCAGCGTCAGCCAATGTAATTAGTCAGCAATAGGCCATTGTCTGAGCTGGTGCATTTGCATACAGCGATCTTATTGCCTGACGCTTCCGTCGCCGCTTGAAAAGTTGAGCAAGTCCAAAGTTTTGCAGCGAGCAACGCCACTGAAGCGGCGCCGACGGATCCACAATGCAGTTCGGCAACACCTGACGTCACCCATTCAAAGTGAATGGGAAGCGTTAAAGCTGACGCCCCATGTGAATTCAATTCAATTCAATTCAATTCATCTTTATTTGTATAGCGCTTATACAATGTAGATTGTGTCAAAGCAGCTTCACATGGAAGTTTATAGTGAATTGAAAAGTGTCAGTTCAGTTTTCAGTGTTTAAGTTCAGTTTAGTTTAGCTCAGTTCAGTGTGGTTTAATAATCACTACTGAGAGTCCAAACACTGAGGAGCAATTCCATCGATGCCCAGCTCTACAGATCCCGAACCATGCAAGCCAGTGGCGACAGCGGCGAGGAAAAAACTTCACCAATTGGCGAAAGTGAAGAATTTAAAAAACCTCGAGAGAAACCAGGCTCAGTTGGGCACGACCATTTCTCCTATGGCCAAACGTCTTGTGCAGAGCTGCAGTCTAGGCGCAGTAGCTGGACCTCCGCGAAGACACGTCTGTCCTTGGAGCATCAGAGGAATCATGAATGGGGCATAAGGGAATGGGAGATGAGACTCTGATTGATTTATTCTCCAAACACACATATAACTCATTAAGAGAATAAGCTCAACCCTGTTAGCTCATGCGCCGCAGTGCAAAGCGGAATTTCCCGCGCTTAAAATAGCAAAAGTGGATTCTGACACACCCTTAATGCTTTTGCGCCCTGTGCTTTGCGCCTAGATCGTTAAAATAGAGCCCTAGGTCTGTCTGAGGTATTGGGCGGGGCTAGCATACTTAACCGCGCCCCCTTCCAGCTATCAGTTTTGTCAACAAACAGAAATGGTGAGCAGGAGGAGTCTGATAGGTTGTAATAACTCTCCCCAAACCCTTCTCCCCAAAATCTTTCTGAATGAAACGCCTACATCACTACATCCAATCAGCTCGCAGTAGAAAAAAAACAAGCCAAACCCATGGTACATTAATGGCCGACAAGCTCATGTGCTGCTTTGGAAAACGGAAAATAACATTAAAGTTTTATATTAAAACCAAAGGGACATAAAGTTGAGTGAAACAGCTGGAGCCGTGCCCTCCTGAGTACGTTCCCAGTGAACAGCTGCTGTAGGGCTCATGGTGGTTCCAAGCAATCGAAACATGTATCACAAAAGCCGAACAAAGCAGTTCATTACACGATCACTTTGGAAATGCTTTCCAGGTCTTTTGCATTCCATGATTTATTTCATTTATATTTTTCAAATTTCTTGAAAGTTAATGCAATAGCCCCGTATATACAATGCTCAACATATATGAGTGCACCTCTCACTAATCTCTCATTTACATTAATATTCTCAATAAACAAGAACAGCAAAAAGCCAGTATTGATGGTCAAATATATGCTGGGAGTTAGGATATCCTCCACCTAGCCAACCCCACCTTGTAACAATTTATGTCATTTTTGTCGTCCCAAGGACTTATAGTGGACCTGCCACAGTTGCATCAGCATTGGCAGAAGCAGATAACAGGTAATTACATCCACTTCTTGAGCTTCAGGTGACCTGTTTCATAGCCTTCCAACATTGTAATTCTCAACACCCCTTGTGCTATTTCGTGGAAACAACGCGAGGTCACATAACATATCTTTTGTTATTACCTACATAATGTAAACAGAAGGCTTTAGCTTTAGAAATTGTGTTGCTCACCTGGCTTTTGAGAGAATTAACAATCCTCAACTTTTTTTTTTTTTGCTCTTGACCTGATTGTAATATTGATCAGATGACACGTCAAACAGACACAGATGCTCCTGCCAAATTTACACTAGTTTTTCCTCCATTTCTTGGGTCCAAGTAAACTGAAAATGAGCGCTTTTAACTTCTCCCCAGCCTCCCGCTGGCCTCCAGGTACCCATACTAGTGGATGATGCTCTCTCATTGGCTGTAGGTGATCGCTGATGTTATTTTCAATCAGAACACATTCACACAGCATGATTTGCATCGCCGACAGCTCCAGATATTTAGCATGCCAAATATCTCACGGGCGACTCATCGGCGATTCTCTCATATCGGGTCCTTGATTGTTCACACTGTGTGATTATCACTCGCGTGCACGAGCATCGATTTGCCTGTGATTTCAGGCATTTGTCTGCGATTTCTCAAAACCTGTCGGCGAGCCAAAATCAGGGCTAAAATCATGCAGTCTGAACTCGGCATAACTAATGAAATACAATAATTAATAAATAATTTAATGACCTTTAGTTCCTATTGGCAGGACACTGTATATTCTCCTCCTCGGGGTTGTTTTTTTTTTCAGTAGAGTTCAGTTCTTGCTCCGTTTGTTTAATGATAATGCATGCTGATGATGTCTCATATAATAGCCAATGATTCAATATAGCTGAAGTCAAAATGATTCGCACTCCTATGATTTTTTTCTTTTTTTCTTTTTTAAATATTTTCCAAATGATGTTGAACAAATTCAGGAATTTTTCACAGTATTTCCTATAATGTTTTTTTTTATCTGGAGAAAGTCTTATTTGTTTTATTTCGGCTAGAATAAAAGCAGTTTTATAGTTTTTTAAAACTATTTCAAGGTCAAAATTAGCAATATTTGTTTTGGATTGTCTACAGAACAAACCATTGTTATACAATGACTTGCCTAAATACTATAGCTTGCATGTTCACAGGCTCGAACAGGATTAGATGAATTACTGATGTTTACTTAAGAACTTTACTTTTAATCCTGCTACTGGTAGACATTTTATTTCTCAAAACCCACATAATTATGGCACACATTTATACTTAGAAAGATAATCCTAAAATATATAAGGGTATCCTATAGATATCCTAAAATATAGCATGATTTTCATCAAACACGCACTGTATTGCTGTCCTACAAACTCTCAAAATGGTCAATGTGACCACACGCTCTCTTTAAAATGGCCTACTATTACCACTACCTGCAAAATCAGAAGGGTTTAATCTGATCAAATGAAGATGAATCTTATTTGGAGCTCTTGAATTGCAGAGTTGATGTCCAAGGAGGCCTGAGAAACCCAACGTAATTGACTAGCCGGGCCAGATCTTAATGTATTACGGCCCCTCTCGCAAATTTAAACACCCTCTTCACCACCATCATTCATGCAGTCTTTCAGTCCTCTCAGGAATCAACCCCTGTCCCCATATCGTCCCGCAGAAAAGGATCACACGGACGGATGGGAGCCAAGACAAATGAGAAAGTCAGGCTTGTTAGGGTATAAAAGTCTTTGTTCAACATATTAGCAATTGTGGAAACTAAAAAGTCGCTCATAAGGGGAATAGCACTTAAATGTCAGCTGCAATACTGGTAAAAGCTCCAAAGGAAAATATGAGCCAAATGGCAGCTCTCTCTCTCTCTCTCTCTCTCTCTCTCTCTCTCTCTCTCTCTCTCTCTCTCTCTCTCTCTCTCTCTCTCTCTCTCTCTCTCTCTCTCTCTCTCTCTCTCTCTCTCTCTCTCTCTCTCTCTCTCTC
>CAIGQZ010002445.1:1971687-1988996 GCA_903798205.1 Danio tinwini | reverse complement strand
GTGTGTGTGTGTGTGTGTGTGTGTGTGTGTGTGTGTGTGTGTGTGTGTGAGAGTGTATAGGTGTTTCCCAGTACTGAGTTGCGGCTAGAAGGGCATCCACTGCGTAAAACATATGCCGGAATAGTTGACGGTTCATTCCTCTGTGGTGACCCCTGATAAATAAAGTCCTAAGCCAAATAAAAAGAATGAATAAGCTGTCAGTATTGAAAGCATGATGATGCATGGACTCATATACTATACAGTACCTCGGGTGGACTCCTATTAAATGGCATTATGTCATATGAAATTAGACTTTATAGTGTTATGGATGCATCTGTGATATTTACTTTAGGCCGTCTCTATGGCTACAGGCGCTGTTCAGAGCGATATTAAAACAAATGGGATAAAAAAAAAACACTGACTTGAGTTATCCATCATGCACAAGTATATAAGCGCTACCGTGAGCGGTTTCATGAACAGGACAATTTGAGAAGCCTCTTAATAACACATTGACTGTGTGAATGCAGCTCCCGTTAAAAATACCTGCATGCAAGTCTCCATTCTCTCTCTCGCTTATGCAGAAAAGCCTGTATTCTGGAAAAGTGCCACTTAATACTGGAGTGCTTATGTAAAACGGCAATAGCGGAGCGATTCCAGCCCACGGGTCTGCCATCATATCCAGTCACAGGAATCAAATCAGCGAGCGTCTAACAAACTTCAAAAACAACCCATTTACACTTTACAGCAGCACTGATTGCAGTCACAGGTCAGTGTAACTCGAACATAGACCAGGAACACAGTGTAAATCTGTGTATGCCTCATTACTGAGAAATAAATCATTATTCCTAAACTCCCAGCATGCTCGGATGTACATTTGAATTACAGAGATATCCAATGTGTTTCCTGGGCACCGTCTGCATTACTTTAATGAGGATTCTGCATTCATAATGTGCTCCAAGCTGGAGTAAATACATGCCGTGAAGTCTATTAAACATGGTATTGTAGCTTAATAGTTGGTTTATTCATTCATTCATTCATTTTCTTGTCGGCTTAGTCCCTTTATTAATCTGGGGTCGCCTCAGCGGAATGAACCGCCAACTTATCCAGAACGATTTTACGCAGCGGATGCCCTTCCAGCTGCAACCCATCCCTGGGAAACATAGTCGTTTTAGTATTAATTAAATAATGCATTTATTTATTAGGGATTTATTAGGGTTGATAGAGTTAAGCGTTCATGAGAACATCACTCATTCATCACTTATGTTGCCGACAGCAATCGAGTTCCAGCATGAAGGATGTTTTGGCGGCGCTTTTGTGTTCTCGCTGGAGAAAAATGACAGGCTTTTCTTCTCGCCGCATGTCTTAACTGAGGAAAATAAATCAGTCTCTTCTGCTGTTCGCCTCTAGAGATTTAATCAAGGTGTTAAATAGCATTTTGTTTCAACGGTGTTCATGTCTGGGATGCTTCTTGACACTTAAAATGTCCACCGAGCAGTGCTCGAAATCTTGCTTGTACAAAATCAGGCTCTGGATGTATAAAAAATGATAAATGCGGTCCTAAATTGCTGTATTTGGTTTGCTTTATGTGTTTTTAGAATGTAATTATAGTCAAATACTTAGATGTTTCAGTATTTTTAATGGTTTATTTCCCATTTAACTTCAATTCACATTTATTTCTACATTTTTACAATGTAGATAGTCTTAATGCAGGGATTCTCAACCGGTGGGCCACAGCGATCAGCGATCCTGCAGGTGGGCTATGAGATATCTTAAAATAACTCTTACTATTATACTATATTTTTTGGATTTCACGTGCTATATTAAAACGATCTAAGTAATGCACTTACTCCTGTTCTCTGATTGATTACTTCAAACTCGGCGCAAAAACAGCCTCATGATCGCGTCTGCAACTAGTACACGTCAGTCTGTTCAGTCACAAGCTATGTGAAAGTGAAAGTCTTTCCTTGTGTATTTTTGTGTGAACTATTTAACATATCCTCATAGTTGTCCAAATGAATGCACTGTGAGTGTTTTATAACGGACGTGCGCCCGTACAGGAGGATCTAGCGAGTCTCAATGGTGTTTCTGCCATAAAATGTTAAATAAACTTGCATATGAGCTTCAGACGCGCTCGGCAGAGCTGTTCACTGTTCCTGTCAGCAACCTCCCAATAACATCCAGCTGTAAACTCAACCACAATCAGATCGACGCGTTTGTTTTACTGTATTTTACATTTGTTTAGATATTTTTAAATAGTGGATATTTAATAGTAGATATTTAGTCAGTCCAGTTCAAAGCAGAAGCTGGTCTTTTGCAGTCTCCCTGTTGACCTGCGGTTCTCTTTGAATGTTACAAAAAAAAGCAACTATATATATATATACAGTTTAAATATATAAAATAATATATAAGTTTAGTTTTATATATAATTAAATTTAATTGAAATTATATATTATTGTTATATTGTTATATTGTTTATAAAAAAAGGTTTAAATGAGCATTTCATATAAACATTTTAGAGAAATGTCAGACTTAAAGCATCATAATTATTCAATGTACTCCACTTTGATTTGACTAAAGTGACGTCTATAGTAGTCTGTGTAAAAAAAGCAACACAGGCTTATTCTGAAAACGTAGTCCCGTGGACGTTTCTGGAGACTGCGAATTATGTAGCCGAAGGTACGTATGGCTTCATTTAGTTTTTTTAAACGAACGATACGAGGCGGTATGACGTCGTTCCTTTTCGCGCTCACCAGCGGGCCGCTCACCTCCGTGTGGAGGGTTTTCCCGCCACAACCAGTTTGTTCTGTTAGCTCGTCATGTTACGTGGGCGGACTTGAGACACAGAAAGGAGTTGACTACGATGACGACGGGGTTTGAGTCTGGGGAAGAGCGGTTCCAGAAATCAGGTAACACAAAAACAGAATCCAAAAAATAAAATGAACAAGTGAACAACAGGGTGAGAATGTGGTAAAATCTGAAAACATGGTAAAATCAGACGAGGGCTTTTCTTTTTCTGGATGGCTTTTGTAAACCGTTGATTGGGTTTAGGGAAGTAAGTGGGTGGGCAGGTCAATCGATAAAATTGGTTGGGTTTAGGGAAGGAGGAGGGTAGGTCAGTCAGTCGATTGGCCGGCCGGCCATTCAGTTAGAGAGTCAGTCAGTCAGTCGACAGCGGCCTCTGGTGGGTTTACACGAGAACAGCGGGCGCGAACGGCACTCGCGGGAGAAATTTGAGATGTGAAAAAGCGCAGACAGCAGCCTCTCGCGGATTAACGAAAACAAAAACTGCAAAAATACGTAGCTCCCGGGACGTATTTCATGGTCTCCAGAAACATTCACGGGACTACATTTTCAGAATGAGCCTGGGTTGAAAAAAAGAGAAAAAAAACTAAGAAATAAAAAAAATATATTATACCTAGATAAGTTTTATAACAAAACAAGAAAATATTAAATATACACACCCTTTTGAAAAATAGAACAGATTTTGTTGTTGTCATAAATTGGCATAAAAATTCTGTGACATTTCTGCTAAATTATATGAGCTGTTCACTGTTCCTGTCAGCAACCTCTCAATAACATCCAGCTGCAAACTCAACCACAATCAGATCGACACGTTTGTTTTACTGTATTTTACATTTGTTTAGATATTTTTAATAGTAGATATTCAGTCAGTCCAGTTCAAAGCAGAAGCTGGTCTTTTGCAGTCTCCCTGTTGACCTGCGGTTCTCTTTGAATCTGTGTATGTTACAAAAAAAGCAACTATATATATATATAAACTATATTTAATATATAAAACAATATAGAAGTTTAGTTTTATATATAATTTTATTTAAATTGAAATTATATATTATTGTTATATTGTTATATTGTTTATAAAAAAAGGTTTAAATGAGCATTTCATATAAACATTTTAGAGAAATGTCAGACTTAAAGCATCATAATTATTCAGTGTACTCCACTTTGATTTGACTAAAGTGACGTCTATAGTAGTCTGTGTAAAAAAAGAGAAATAAAACTAAGGAAAAAAACAATATTACACTTAGAAAATTTTTATAATAAAACAAGAAGATCCTAAATATGCAAACCCTTTCAAAAAATAGAACAGAGTTTGTTGTTGTTGTTTTAAATGTCATAAATTGGCATAAAAATTCTGTGACATTTCTGCTAAATTATATGTCATTGTTCATTGCGCAATTTTTATTCACTTTATTAGTTAAATGTCAAGTGAGTGGCACTAAAAGTGGATCTGGCGACCTGTTTATTACACTTCTTCAGTCATAAAAGGTCCACAAATGCAAAAAGTAGGATTGAAAATAAATAATTTTAAGGTACAGTTCTTGCTACTAACAAACCACTATGACGTTTGCCTTAATAAGCTACTTATTTGCTGCTTTAGGGTTTAGGTATTGGCTATGATTAGGAAGTTCATGCAGGATATGTACTTCATAAGTATTAATATATTAATAAAAAGAAGATCATAAGCCACTGGTTAATAGTGAGAATAGGTCCTTAAACTAAAATGTTACCAAAATACATCCTACACCAAACTCTGCCTTAAATCTAACCACTGTTAGGTGTAGACAAAAGCAAACATTTGCAATAAAAATGCATTTTCTTAAGCAATCATGCTATTGTAGTTATTTCCACTGTTTTACATTGCTACACACAAGTACAGACAATCAAAACAATGGTGGAGCACGACACTTTATGTGTGCACGTTTCATGTACAAAATGACATCGCCAACTAGTGGCCTGACATCTCAAATACAGCATTTTTAGTATTTAGAGCAGGGGTCACCAAACTTATTCCTGGAGGGCCAGTGTTATGCAGATTTTAGCTCCAACCCTAATCAAACAAACCTGAACAAGCTAATGAAGGTATTACTAGGTATACTTGAAACACCCAGGCAGGTGTGTTGAGGCAAGTTGGGGGCTAAACCCTGCAGGGACACCGGCCCTCCAGGACAGAGATTGGTCACCCCTGATTTAGAGCATTCTAGGGTTAAAGCAACATCCCATTTTGTACATTTTACAAGTCAACTAGAGTTGTACAAGTTGAGTCTTACCACTTTTTAATCCATTCAGCCAATCTCCGGGTCTCTTTTAGCTTAGCATAAATCATTGATTCGAGTTAAAACATTAGCATCCTGCTCTTTTTTCTCTGTTTAAAGATTGACTAAGACAGACGGGAAAGGAACAGTTGCTTTTTTTCTAGGTCAATATAGCTAGGAACTATACTCTAATACTATAATAAAACTACTAATACTAATTATACTATAGTCTCAGTGCACGATATAATCACAGAAGAGTCAAGATTCAAATAGCAACAAACTGAAAACTGAAATTGGTGAGCAAGATGCTAACGGTCTAATCCGATTTAATGCTTTATGCTAAGCTAAGCTAAAAGTGCTCCAGCCAAACCCTGAGAACGACTGAATGGATTCAAAATGGGTCAAACCCAACTGTTTAACTCTAGGTGACTTTTAAAGTGAGTCCAAAAAAAGCGGAGTGCTTCCCAAACTTTTCAACCCACAAAAAAAGTGCATCAGTCTAACAACCATATGCATAATTTTTGTCATTTATTCATGTGTTTATTTTAATATTGACCTCATCTAATAGCAGAAAGTTTACTGTACAAGTCAATTCTTTGTTTAATTATGGAGACTGCCACTTGGAAATCACTCGTTATGTTCAGTCGTGTACAATATTTTAAAGTCTTTATTTTTTTAATGTACATGAGTGCCGTAAAGGTGTCAAAGTTGATCATGGTGCCGTACAAAACTAATCTGCTACATCTGACGTTACTGCTGTATCCAAAAAGTCCAAAAGCCAGGGTCTGTCATGGTATGGGGTTGTGTCAGTGCCCTTGGCAAAGGTAACTTGCACTTCAGTGATGCACCATCAATGCTGAAAATGACGTAGAGATGTTGGAGCACAATATGCTGCCTTCTTTTCCAGGGACGCCCATGCATATTTCAACAAGACAATGCTAAACCACATTCTGCACACATTACAAAGTCCTGCTGTGGAGGAAGAGGATGCAGGTATTTGACTGTCCTGTCTGCAGTCCTGACCTGTCTCCAATAGAGAATGTGTGGTGCATTTTGAAGTTGTTGCCCACCTTAAGACTTGTTTGCAGGAAGAATGGGACAAAACTGCACCTGAAACACTTTATCACTTGGTGTGAACTTGGTTCAGTCCCTAAAGGTATTTAAGTGTTGTGAAAAGGAATGGCAACATTACAGCTAGGTAAATACTTTACTGCTCCAACTTTTTTTTTAAATGTGTTGCAAGAACCGAAATTGCAATACTTGTTTACAAAAAATATATATAAAAAATCATGAGGAACACATTAAATAATGTTTATTGTATTGTCTGCAATGAAATACAAGTCAAAGTTAAATTAGAAATCACTTTCTTTTTTTATTTGAGTTTAATTTTGTCCCATTCCTTCCTGCAAACAAGTCTTGAGGTGGGCAACAGTACAAGGTTTTCATTGGCGCATTTTGCACTTCAAAATGCACCACAAGTTCTCTATTGGACACAGGTCGGGACTGCAGGCAGGCCAGTCAAGTACCTGCATCCTCATCCTCCACAGCCAGGACTTTGTAATGTGCGCAGAATGCGGTTTAGCATTGTCTTGTTAAAATATGCACCGATCTAATGTGTGTACACAGTTCAGGATGGTTTTGTGCAGGTGACAGATGGTGACCTAATACTGCTGCTTTCTATAAAATAACTTTACTAGCCTTATCCCGCTAATTTCCAGGAGCTGAGCGAATGCAAATGAGAAGGTGCAGATGTTTACAGAAAACCTGCCTGCTCTGTACGGTGCATCTTTCCATCTGCCAAAATTCCCTCTTTCACAGAGCTCAGCAGAAATGACCAGCACCATGCACACAAAAAAAAGACAAAAGCCAAGCTATTACGCTCCCCCACCAGATATATATATTTGTCTTATTCTTAAGGTCAGTGAATTGGGCCCTCTTTTGCTCTCCATCTTTCAAAGGAAATCTGATTCCCAGCAGGGCCCGGAGGCAGACGCCTCTCTCTGACTCACATCTCTCCAGGTCTGCTTCACAATCCCTGCGTGTCACCGTTTGTCATGGGTAAATGAGAAAAAAGTTATCCCACACACTCGACTTTCCATGCAAGGAGACATTAGGCGATTTCTGAAGCAATCATGCCATTTTAGTTGTTGCCACTGTTTTATGTTGCTATTCACAAGTTAAAGGGGTGGTCCACAGTGTATTTGTCAGGCTTGGTTGTGTTTATAAGATGCAGATTGTAGAAAATCACAATATTTTTACTCATATATCTTACTGTGATTATATACAGCTACTCAGCTAACATGGAAATGACTGTCATATTTGTTAGTTCCTCTTACAGGTAGTGGCTCACAGTCCATAGCTTCGTCTATGGGAGGAACTTTTTAGCCGAATCCAGCACTGAACTGAGAGAGATTCTGGAAGTTCTCCTTTGTCAAATGCTAGCTATTTATTATTTATAATTCTCTGGAACAAATTATAATTAAACTGTAAGCACTTATCTCTTTGTGTCATGTCCTTTTGAAGCTCAAATACAGAAACAGAAGAAGCTCTGTGGAAATAGCAGCATTTGGATGCCATTTTAGCTTTCTCTGCTATAACATTACAGTGCCTCTGGCCACGCCCATGCGATGCACAGGGTGTGTGCGCGAGGTGAATGCATGTAACCGGAAACCCTTGTGATCTCACTAACCCGGATGTGTTTTTTTGTAGTCCCCAAATTCATTTGCTGTATGCTTCGCTAAGCTAACTCTGTAAATGCCAATGTCTTCCTTTGCATTGGACTTTGAGCGTCTCACATTCAGAGATGTTGTTAATGTTCGCACAGCTACATTACACATCAACTAAAGTTTAAAATGTAATATCGTAGTGCTGAAAAAAACAGCATATGCTGGTAAGGTATGTTGATGCTGGTATGCTGGTCTTGCTGGTTAAAGTGCTGGTATTGCTGGTTTTAATGGTGGTCTTGCTGGTCTCAATGCTGGTCAGGACCAGCACTCAGGCCAGCAAGACCAGCATTGAGACCAGCACTGAAACTAGCAAGACCAGCATCGAGCCTAGCAAAACCAGCATCAAGACCAGCAAAACCAGCATTGAAACCAGCAATACCAGCATCAAAACATACCTTTCCAGCATATGCTGGATTTTTCATCAGGGCACCCCTATAAAGGACCATCACACTTTTGTTTAAGTCTACTAGAGTTGTGCAGGTTGAGTTTCACCATTTTTGAATCCATTCAGCTGATCTCCAGATAAGGCGGGATTACTTTTAGCTTAGCATAAATCATTGAATCGGATTAGACCATTAGCATCTTGCTAAAAAAATAAAAAATAAATATTTATTTCTATTTAAAGATTGACTAAGATAGATGGAAAATGAACAGTTTAGGGCTGAACATTATAACGTTTGAGCATCAATATCGCAATGTGTGTATCTGCACATTGCAGGATTAGTTTATTTATTAAAGATTAAAAGTAGTATTACATTCATTTGCTTTTCAGCTTAGTCCCTTTATTAATCTGGAGTCGCCACAAGGGAATGAACCGCCAACTTATCCACCATATGTTTTACGCAGCGGATGCCCTTCCGGCTGCAACCTATCACTGGGAAACATCCACACACACTCATTCCCATACATTACATGGACAATTTAACTTACCCAGATCACCTATAGCGCATGTGTTTGGACTGTAGGGGAAACCCACGCGAACATGGGGAGAACATGCAAACTCCACACAGAAATGCCAACTGACCCAGCCGAGACTCGAACCAGTGACCTTCTTGCTGTAAGGCGATAGTGCTACCCACTGCGCCACCGCGCAGCCCAATATTATTATTATTTTTTTATTATTTATACAATGATGACCATGTTATTTTATATCTGTCTGCTCAATTTCTGTACTTGAATACTGTTAGACTCCTCGGAAAACCTCTCTTTATTTTTTTATTTCTGCTCATAATTTATTGTAATTTATGCTGATGCACGACACAGAAAAAGACTTGATCGTCTCAGTCGATCTCAATTAATGAAATCTTTCCAAACAGAGCTGTTCAAATCATCTGCTAAAATTGTATTCATATGCATTGCGGCAAAACAAAATATCACAATGCCAGATTCTTCCAATATCATGGAGTCCCAAGAACAGTTGCTCAGCGTTTGTAAATGAGAAAAAAAGAGATGCCACACGCTCTACTTTCCATGCAAAGAGACATTAGGTGTATTTGCAGAAAATCCAGATCCTCGTGGGCTGATGAAAGCCGCCTTTTTGTGCCGTCGCATCCCCCCCTCCCCCTAATTTCCTCTTACTTCACACGCAGGGCTGTGAATAGGCCTTTATCTCTCCGTTCGCCGAGCTCTTATCGGCTGAAAAGAGGAAATCATGATTCCGATCCCTCCAGTTTCCATTCTCTCCTCCTTTTTTGTTAAATCTATCTGTCTTCTGGCTGCCTCCTCTGTAATATATCCCCCAACTCTTGTGCTTCATGACTTTATTTCAGCACGCGCCGCCTGAGGGATCTGTTTTGATGTTAATACTTTCATCAGAGGGATTCTGAGGCGATTTTATTTTTTATTTTTTGGCGCTTTGGTCACCCATGTATATCTCGTAATATTAGTGCTCGGTATTAGCTTGACGACAAGTTAAAAAAATAAATAAAAGAATCTCAGGATGTGCCGGAAATGTAAACCGGAACCTCTGGGGGGAATTTGGATCAAACAAAAGAAGGAGAGAGGCTGAAAGACGGTCTTCTCGACTGCTTTCTCTCTCTCTTTCTCTCTCTTTCTCTCGCCTTCAGTTCTGTCTCTCATCAAAGGTGAGAATTGTAATGTCTTTCTTCTTAACCTCAGGGGAGGAAACAGCCAGCCTTTCTCCTCAGTGGCTGAGCAGACATTATCTTCTTTTGAAAGCAAAGGTCAAGTGCTAATTTCTGCGCTAAAGTACTTAATGTTTTCTGGCATCTATTATTAAGAGGCTCCGAAAGAGAGCGGGAATGAGACAAGTTGGTCACAATTAAAGCAGATTTGAGCGGCTACGGATAATGATAGAAGAGAGAGAGAGCTGTGGAAATAATATGATTATTGAGCAAGAGCGCCGTCGGAACTGACCTCAACATCTGCTTAGGAATTAATAGGCCTTCATGCAGGAAAAAGGATGCTGGACTACACGGAATTCAAGTCATGCAGTGAATGCGTCACTCAAACGCATAGAAATGCTTTGAAAAATACACTGTGGCTTGGAAAGTGCTAGGAAGTTGAGTGTATTGAGTATTGCAATATTTTTTGGACTAAAGAAATTTCCATTTCATGCAACTTTAAAGTAAAACGTTTTCTTTTGTGAGCCGATAAAGTTACGCTAGGATTGACATTACAATGTAAAGAGAGAAACTACAGATATTCCATGTTATGCAAGCTTATGAGACACCTACAGTGCATCTGGAGAGTATTCATAGCACTTGACTTTTTCCACATTTTTTTATGTTCCAGCCTTATTCCAAAATGGATTAAACTCATTTATTTGCTCAACATTCTACACACAATCCCCCATAATGACCATGTGAAAAAAGAGTTTTTAAAATTGTTGCAAATTTATTAAAAATAAAAACCCTGAAAAATCACATGTACATCAGTATTGACAGCCTTTGCTCAATACTTTGTTGATGCACCTTTGGCAGCGATTACAGCCTAAAATCTTTCTGAATTTGATGCTACAAGCTTGGCACACCTGTCTTTGGGATTTTTTGCCCATTCCTCTTTGCAGTACCTCTCAAGCTCTATCAGGTTGGATGGGAAGCGACGGTGCACAGCTATTTTCAGATCTCTCCAAAGATGTTCAATAGGATTTAGGTCTGGGCTCTGGCTGGGCCACTCAAGAACATTCACAGAGTTGTTGTGAAGCCACTCCATTGATATTTTGGTGGTGTGCTTTGGGTCATTGTCCTGCTGGAAGATGAACTGTCGCCCCAGTCTGAGGTCAAGAGCACTCTGAAGCAGGTTTTCATTCAGGATGTCTCTGTACATTGCTGCATTCATCTTTCCCTCTATCCTGACTAGTCTTCCAGTTCCTGCTGCTGAAAAACATCCCCACAGCATGACGCTGCCACCACCATGCTTCACTGTAGGGACGCTATTAGCCTGGTGATGAGCGCTGCTTGGTTTTCTCCAAACGTAACACCTGGCGTTCACACCAAAGAGTTCAATTTGAGTCTCATCAGACCAGAGAGTTTAGTTTCTGATGGTCTGAGAGTCCTTCAGATGCCTTTCGGCAAATTCCAGGCGGGGAGAGTCTTCCGTCTGGCCACTGTACCATACAGGCCTGATTGGTGGATTGCAGCACAGATGGTTGTCCTTCGGTAAGGTTATCCTCTCTCCACAGAAGAACACTGGAGCTCAGACAGAGTAACCATCGGGTTATTGATCACCTCCCTGACTAAGACCCTTCTCCCCTGATCACTCAGCTTAGATGGCCGGCCAGCTCTAGGAAGAGTCCTGGTGGTTCTCCATCTTCCACTTACAGATTATGGAGGCCGCTGTGCTCATTAAAACTTTTAGAGCAGCAGAAATGTTTCTGTAACCTTCCCCAGCCTTGTGCCTCGAGACAATCCTGTCTCGGAGGTCTACAGACAATTCCTTTGTCTTCATGCTTGGTTTGTGCTTTGACATGCACTGTCAACCCTGGGGCCTTATATAGACAGGGGTATGCCTTTTCAAATGTTGAAAAGGCATACATGTTTTACACAACGGATGCCCTTTCAGCCGCAACCTAGAACTGGGAAACACGTATACACACTCACATTCATACACTCATACACTACAGCCAATTTAGTTAATCAATTCCCCTATAGCCCATGTGTTTGGACTGTGGAAGAAACCTGAGCACCGGGAGAAGAACATGCAAACTCCAGAAATGCCAACTGGCTTGAACCAGCAGCCTTCTTGCTGTGAGGTGGCAGTGCTAACCACTAAGCCACCATGCCGTCATACTGGGCTGAATTTGAACAAATTAAATTTAGTAATGCTCAACTTCATTTCTTTGTTTAAATTCAGACCAAATAAATAGTTTGCAACCACTTACCTAAAACAAAATTGTAAATCCAATGAATTATCTTTCAGATAAATCCATCATGAAAGTTACGACATCACTCACAGGTTAAGTGAAACGCAATAAATGAATGAATGCACATATTTAGAGATCGACTCTCCTCTGTATCTCATGTCTCCAGTTGCTGTGGAAACAGAAAAGCTTGTCATGAGGTAAATCTAATGCTGCATGACATATTGTTTACAAGTGGTTTTATTGACACCTTTCCCTGGTCAAAACACCGCTCGATCAATTACATGAGACGTGAGATGTTCATTTACGTTTATCTGCTGCTATAACCATGACACTGTTCATTCATACTATTACTACCTTCTGAAGAGATTGAAATGCATTAAAGAGTCTCTAAAATACATTAATTTGATCATAAAATGTCCAGAATTTGAAAGATGGCACTTTGTTTCTTATTGAAGGTAACATGTATATAAACCCTATTGGCTGAAAGAGCAGAGATTAAAAGATTAAGCTTGTGATGTAAGAAATGTATGAATTTAACATAAATAAAAATAAAAGGTTTGGATTTACACTCGCCGGCCACTTTATTAGGTATGTTAAACTGCTTGTTAATGCACATTTCTAATCAGCCAATCACATGGCTGCAGCTCAATGCATTTAGACATGTAGACATGGTCAAGACGATCTGCTGCTGTTCAAGAAAGAAAGGGGAGAAAGGGGATTTAAGTGAACGTGGCATGGTTGTTGGTGCCAGACGGGGTGGTCTGAGTATTTCAGAAACTGCCGATCTACTGGGATTTTCACGCACAACCATCTCTAGGGTTTACAGAGAATGGTCCGACAAAGAGGAAATATCATGCTTGTTAACATTGTGTATATGACAATACAAAAACAGTAAATTAATCTAATAAGAAAAGGTTGCAACTTTAATCAGCATACCAAGCTGCTATTTTTATCAATGGAAGTGAATTAAAGCGGAGGTGTCGAGCCAATACAGTTATAATGGCTGCACTCGCTCATACTCAAAACAAGATATAAGGTCAATATTCTGGTTAAAATAACCCACACAGAAAAAGCATGGTAGGTCAACTGAATTTCTCAAATGTTGTCTCATCTTGTAACAGAATGATGCTGAAAAACTATTTAAAACTGAACAATATTTCTGAAGATGAATAGCATTAAAATAGCTCCAATTGTAGTTCCCATTGCAGCATTAATAAATTATGCAAATTATATTTTTGTTGGTACATATTAGTTACCATGTAGTAAACTAGCTGAATTAAAATGGTGAATTGAAAATACGCTGAACCAGAAAACTGTATGCATAAATATTGGATTATTACATGATTTATTGGATTTGGCTTATACAGACAATACAAGATAGTATTACTAAAGACTGATTGTTTATGAACACTGTATAATGCTTTCAATATCATAGTTAAAGAGAAAATTCGGTCATCATGTTGAACAAAAAAGAAGATGTTTTGAATAATGTTGGAAACCGGTAACCATTAACATCCAAAGTAGAAAAAACAAACACTACTGAAGCCAATGGTTACTGGATTCCATCATTATTTAATATAAAATGTATATATATAAGTGTGTAATGGAGGCCAGTTAGTGACGTACTATGCAGGTAAACCTCTAATGGTGCTCTAGCAACGGTAGAGGCCATGGTCTTTAGCCTCCTTATTACAGCAATGCAAACTCCCATGCAAAGAATCACCGGTTCGATCCTAGTTCAGATTGGGTTGGGTGTGGTAGGACTGGTTGGTTACATGTGGGGGCTCGTCTGGGATGGGAATGAGGTTTAGAGGATGAGTGTAATGGAGGCCAGCTAGCAAAGTGCCATGCAGGTAAACCTCTCTATTCTGACCTCTAAAGGTCCTCTAGTGACAGACGGTAGAGGCCATGGTCTTTAGCCTCCTTGTTAGAGCAATGCAAACTCCAATGCAAAGAATCACCAGTTTGATCACAGCACAAAACAGGTTGGGTGTAGTAGGACCTGTTGGTTACACGTGGGGGCTCGTCCGGGATGGGAGTGAGGTTTAGGCGGGTAAGTGTAATGGAGGCCAGCTAGCGAAGTGCTATGCAGGTAAACCTCACTCCACTGACCTCTAAAGAGACAGATGCAAGAGGTCATGGTCTTTAGCCTCCTTGTTAGAGCAACTGGCTCCCATGCAAAGAATCGCTGGTTCGATCCTAGCTCAGACCGGGTTGGGTGTAGTAGGACTGGTGGGTTTTTATATATATATCAGTATCAGTTATATATATAGCATAGGGGTGGGGCGGTTTGGAACAAGACAATGGTGACAAAAAATATGCTTTTAAGTTTTTTAACAATTCTTCCTTTACAGAGTAGTTAGAGTTGACAATATTTAATTTCGATGAACTGCTCTTATAATTTAAGGATGCATAAAAAAGTTTGGAGACAATCACATTGCAGACAAAAAAACTACTGCAAACAAGCAGAGGTCTGTGATTTAGAAACACTGCAAGCACTTTGTTTTATTACACTGTTTTGAGGACAAAAACTCAAGCTACATGCCCAGATAGAAGAACAAAAAAATAAGAATTGAATGTGAGTGTGTAATAATAAGAAGAAAAAAGGAATGCAATTTTGAAAAGCCATAAACACACACTGTCCTTGGCATATTTTTTTGGAAAAGCAGAAAAGCAGTTTGTATTGTGTTCTAGCTTTGTCCTCTTTTTTCTTCTTCTTTTTTTTGTCCTGACGCAACAAGCTAAAAGTAATTTCATTTAGCTATGCTTGAGCTTTCAGCATCGATCTGTGGCCGAGTGAATCCGACTGGTCAAGCGTGTGAAGGAAGAGGAAGTTCAACCTGATGAGTAGGAAGAAGGACAAATCTGTGCTTTGGCTTCGATTCACATTCATTTATTGGTGTTTCTTTGCCCCTATTTTCGTAAAGGTGGAGTGAAAGTGCTTTGAAATGTGAGAAGAAGAGGCGGGGCACGCCAGATACAAGAGAGCATCGATTGGTCAAAAGATTTGATTAGAATCTGAAGTATGAGGTGACGTAATAAAAATGTTGATTCATTTAGTCAGAGGAGATAAGTTGCAAGCTTTATTAGTACTGTAAAAAAATGTTTAATTATTAAACAAATAGATTGGAAATTGTTTGTACTTTGACAACCTTGTGTTTAGCAGGAAAAACGGCTTGAGTTACAGTTTTTCATAATTATAAAGAAGCTGTCTAAACATAAATGGTCTTACTAAGTCATTACTTGGAAAACCCCACAAAAATGTATTGTATCGGTATCCGTATCGGTATCGGTATCCATATCTGTATTGGTAACGATAGTGGTATCCGTATCCATATCAGTATTGGCATGGGTATCTGTATCGGTAACGATTACGGTCTCTATATCGATATCAGTATCCATATCTGTATTGGTAACAGTAGCAGTATCGGTATCCATATCTGTATTGGTAACGGTAGCAGAATCGGTATCTATGTCCGTATCGGTAATGGTATCAGTATACGTATCGGTAATGGTATCGTATCTGTATTGGTAACATTAACATATCAATATCTGTATCTGTATTGGTAACGATAGCAGTATCAGTATCCATATCTGTATCAGTAACAGTATCGGCATCGGTATCCGTATCAGTAATGGTATCAGAATACGTATTGGTAATGGTATTAGTATTTGTATTCGCAACAAAAGCAATATAAGTGTCAGTATCTGTATCAATAACGTAACGATATCTATATTCATATTGGTATCTGTATCCGTATCCATATCTGTATTGGTAACAACAGTGGTATCAGTATCACTATCGGTATCAGTATTGGTATCAGTATCTGTAACGATATCAGTATCCATATCGGTATCAGTATCCGTATCTGTATTGGTAACCATAGCGATAGCAGTATCAGTATCAGTGTCCATATCTGTAATGTAACGATATCAGTATTCGTATTGGTAACGATATTGATAAACTTAGCTTCAATTCTAAAAACTGGACTAACACAGTTTCAATTTACTATAATATTCTATGTTAAGCTGCTTTGACACAATCTACATTGTAAAAGCGCTATAGAAATAAAGATCGAATTGAATTGAATATTAATATCCACATCCATTTCCGTATCTGTATCGGTGTTGGTATCCATATCTGTATTGGTAATGATAGCGCTATCCGTACTGGTATCATTATCTGTATCGGTATCGTATCATATCGGTATCGGCTAGTGCAAGAAAAAAGTATCATCGGTATCACACTCAGTAACAATAATGATATTGGTATTCATTTCCACCTTTGCATCCGTACCCAAACCCGCATCTGTATCAGTATTGTATCGGTATTGGATCGTATCGATTAGTACAAGAAAAAAGTTTCGGTATTCACACTCTGTCTTTAAAAAATTGTATGTGCATCCCTACTTAAAAACAAGTTACTAATATAAATTACTAGCATCTTTTTTTCATGGGACATTTAAGTCTTGCATTTTAAATGTACATAATTCTCATAGTTTGTCAGCTTAAATCCTTAAGAGCAATGTCATATTTACTTTTTTATGCACAAAAGTGTTCTTGAAACTTCGTATGATCACAGCTGAACCACTGAAGTCACATGGCAATATTTGTGGTTCCTTTTCTGGACTTTGAATACCTTAGGATCAATGTTATTTATGGAGGATGAGGGAGCTCTCATATTTCATCTAAATACCTTAATTTGTGTTCTGAAGATTAACGAAGTAACTCGTTAGGACTGGAACAATGTGAGGTCTGTAATTAATAACAGATTTTTCATTTTTGTGTGAACTAACCCTTTATCATTCTCCATATCCATTATTATTTGTTATCAGAGTGTTCATCTTTCTACACTCCTACTCATGCTGATCTTTCAATGAAAGTAAGTGTGAAGATCTTCCGGAAGCCTCTTCAGTGTGTGTGTGTGTGTTTGAGAGATTTAGTCCACACTGACTGACATTTCACTGATCAGATAATATAAGAGTGACAGTGAACTGAGCCGCTCTCAATAAGGTGACACTTTAAAGGAGCACTTCCTTTCTCGCTATATCAAATAAATTCTTCTCAATCTCTGTGTGCCTGTGTGAGCTTTGTGCATTACTGGGAGCAACAGTGGCTTTGTCAAGATTTAGTTTTCACAATTGAAATATATTTTTGTATGTTTTATTATTTTATTTAACATTATTATTAACTATTATTATTATTATTATTATTATTATTATTATTATT
>CAIGQZ010002445.1:1955348-1967855 GCA_903798205.1 Danio tinwini | reverse complement strand
TATATATATATATATATATATATATATATATATATATATTATTATTTTTTTATTGCTTCCTTTAACATCTATATAACCTTTTTTTTTACTTTGTTCAAATTACTTAATTATTGTTATAAATTACCTTCTTAATTTATGTTGGCGGCTGCAAGGTGGCTCAGTGGTTAGCACTGTGGCCTCAAAGCATTAAGGTCGCTGGTTCAAGTCCCAGCTGGGCTAGTTGGCATTTCTGTGTGGAGTTTGCATGTTCTCCCCGTGTCAGTGTGGGTTTCCCCCGGGTGCTCCGGTTTCCCCCAAAGTCCAAACACTTGCACAAATCCTTTGTGTTGATCTTAGTATTTTTGTTTCAGTGTACTATGATATGCCTTTTAAATGTGTATTACAATCAAATTTAGTTGTTAACAAAAGTTATTAAACGCACTTTTAGTACAGAAAATACAAAACTGTTAAAGGAAGAGCATATATATATTAGTTTTCTATTTTAAGACTTAGAAATAAGTCTAAAATGTACTTTAAACTGTACTTTGACATACTTTTATAGACTTAAAATGTACTTTTATATAAATTTTAATCTCTTTTTCAAGCACCACGAAGAGATGTTTGCTTTTTGCAATCTTGCATTTGCGTATGTGAAATTTACATAACAACAGAATCAAGTTTATAATAAAACAAGCGTCTTTTAAAGAGCAATCCCTAACATAATAACCTAAAAATCTAAAATGTTTATAAGATAAGGGAAGTGCTGTTTTTATTTTTAAACACGAGCAATAAAACCATCAATCTAAAAGATGTTGAGCATATGCAGCACAGTGGCTCAGTGGTTAGCACTGTGGCTTCACAACAAGAAGGCTGCTGGTTTGAGTTCCAGCTGGGCCAGTTGGCATTTCTATGTGGAGTTTGCAAGTTTCCTCCGTGTTGGCGTGGATTTCCTCCGGGTGCTCCGGATTTCCCCCACAGTCCAAACACATGCGCTATAGGGGAATTGAATAAGCTAAATTGGCCGTAGTGTTTAAGTGTGTGTTAATGAGTGTGTATGGATGTTTCCCAGTACTGGGTTGCGGCTGGAAAAGCATCCGCTGTGTAAAACATATGCTGGAATAGATGGCGGTTCATTCTGCTGTGGCGACCCCTGATAAATAAGGGACTAAGATGAAGGAAAATGAATGAATGACTGAAAAACAGGCCTTGTGTAATAACACCGCAGTCCTGACAACATTCATTCATCAGCAGACAACCTGCGCTCCATCCATATTTATCACTATTGCTCCGTATTGATTTCTTGCCTTGTATTCATTTGAACATAAGAAAACAACCATCAATGACATTTACTTAAGCTCTATGAAGCGGTTTTTATTTTCCAGCTTCAACGCAGGGCTGTTTGTTCTGCCAAAAGCACTCAGAAACCACATCAAAAAATGAATCCAAATCACATTAAAGGGAATCTGAATCGCGCTGCGTCCCAGTGAAGATGAATAGTTACAATGGTAGCGGCGAACATCCTATTACAGATCTGTGGAGATTTTTCAAACATCCACTCGGCTGTATTCCCCAAAGTATACAGCACTTATTTACATTTCCCCAACACTTTTTACAATCTGAGACACTCGAGACGCTCTCCTAAACAGCACGATCTCTCTAGTCGAGAAAAGTACTGAGCTGGAGGAGTCCCCAAAGTCTCGCAGAGCATTTTAGAATTATGTTTAATTTAGGAGGAAACATGCTTTATTTATCTCTCTCTCTCTTTTCGCTGTCTCTCTAAAGTCTTCTACTCTAAAGGACTGATGAAGCCTGACTCTGACATCTGGGGAAATCAAACCACGGCGTCCTATGGTAAAGAAACACACACTCACACACACACACACACACACACACATGAAAGCACACTACGTGATTTCTCTCAACAAAAACCCTGAATGCCGAAGGAGTCATATTGAGTTGTCTTCCTCCCAGGCTGATGGCGTTCTCTGCGGGTTTCTAGAGAAAGTAGATTACAGCCTTAATGACAAAACTGTAAAACTGTTTTGACAAGAATCTAGCGGAGACGAGCATTTAAATATACAGATGAAGTCTGAATTAGTAGTCCGTCCCATATATTTTTATCTCAATTTCTATTTAAAGAGCCCCTGTAGTCTTCATGTAGTGTGTAACCATGCTCTTAGTGAAGTGAAATATCCAGCTAAGGCTTAAATCTGAAAGTGGACAGTGTTTAAAACTATTAATTCATCTGAAAAAAAAGAGTCGACTCATAGTGGTTTAAATGAATCATCTTGATAACGAGTCTTTAGCCGTTTCGGCGTGAAGTGGATACGAAACTTCCCACTAACACAGCAGCAAAGACAAACAGATCCTGAGGTCATGAGTCATGAAGACGCCGTGTTTACCTGGATATTATTGGAAGTGTGAGGGAAAGGAGTGGTTCAGAAATCTGCACGCTTACAATGGGCGATCTATCAGTACACAGCTCATGCATTAGTTTCTTTCTCCATTTTGTAATGGAGAGACAATACACCAGGGGTGCAAGCAAAATAATGAGTTTATTAGGCACAAAGTCAAACAAAGGCAGGCTGCTGCACGCTGGGCTTCGGGCTGGTGCGCAGCACTGAAAAAGCTTACGACGGCTCAGGGTGAGTGCGATGGAAGCCAGCAGAGACATCTTGTCAGAGGACAGAGGAGGAGCGCTGATGAGCGCTACAACCTCCCGGCTGGGGATGTGATCGTTGGGCAAAGCAGAGTACAGGTAAGCCCTGAGAACATATAGCAGTTCACGGACGAGGTGCCACAGCAATGATTGCAAATAGAAATGATCTACATGTTTTGTTACCAGTAACCGCGTGTACTGTATCAGGTTAACTCTTTATATTCTCATATCATGTCTAATGCAACGTTGTAATAGCGACGCGTGCTGCTTTGTTTACAGATTTAAATGCTTTCGTGAGCTCGTTCCACTGCTGTTTGTCATTGCTATGGCCACCGTTAGCTGATCCTGCACACGTGCAGTGGTCAAGGTTCAGAATAGTTCAGCTTTTGCTGGTGTGTGGATTAAAACTGAATGAGTGTCATAGTTAAGCATAGAGCAATATGCTGGTGTTTAACTGCACTGCTTTCAGCGCTGAGGTGTCTGAATAACACTGTTGAGAAGCGGGTACTGTTTACTGTGGTGTTAGTAAGTTTACTTTGAAGCGTGTTTCGGGCATCCGCTGCAATCGGATTATATATCAATGTTGGCAACCCGGGGTCTTGATAATCGAGCTGGGCATTTTACTGTCTCGCGCTGAACACTCGATCATTCGAAACAGGCTGTCATCGGTCCAATCAGTGCAGATTGGCTTTGCGCTAAGGAGGGGTTTGGGAACAAATGAATCGCTGAACGATTCATATGGGAGTCGCTGGGATAATTAGGTAAAAATAAATTCTTATTATAAGACCATGAAAGTGTTTTTTGACCTTGCATGCAGATCAGTTTGTTGGAGACCCATAAAACCGAAATATGACCCTTTAATGTATAATAGGGGCTCTATAAAGCAACATTTAAAGGTTTAACTAGCTTAATAAGGTTAAGTTTGGGTAATTAGGCAAGCCATTTTATATCAGTGGTTTGTTCTGTAGACAATCCAAAACAAATATTGCTTAAGGGGGCTAATAATATTGACCTTAACATGGTGTTCAAACTGCTTTTACTCTAGCTGAAATTAAACAAATAAGACTTTCTCCAGAAGAAAAAATATTATAGGAAACAGTGTGAAAAATTCCTGAATCTGTTCAGCATCATTTGGGAAATATTTAAAAAAGAAAACAAAATAAAATCACAGAAGTGCGAATAATTCTGACTTAATAATTAAAGAGAGGCCATTATAATTGTGTCCTGAATCTTTTTCTGATCATGTTTGTACTTTATTTGTCATTAAAATGTCTCATTAAAGGAGTTATTACTCTGTCAATTAACTTTTAAGAGTGTTATTAATATTTAATGACATTTAAAGGATGAATTCAGCTTGTATTGCTGTAGTTGAGGTCAAAAATAATATTATCAACGCTGTTATAAAATTGGGCAGCACGGTGGTGCAGTGGGAGACGCTCTCGCCTCACAGCAAGAAGGTCACTGGTTCGAGCCTCGGCTGGGTCAGTTGGCATTTCTGTGTGGAGTTTGCATGTTCTCCTAATGTTTGCGTGGGTTGCTTTGGTTTTCCCCACAGTCCAAAGACATGTGGTATAAGTGAATTGGGTACGCTAAATTGTCCGTAGTGTATGTGTGTGAATGGAAGTGTGTGGGTGTTTCCCAGTGATGGGTTGCAGCTGGAAGGTCATCCGATGCGTAAAACATATGCTGGATAAGTTGGCGGTTCATTCCGCTGTGGCAACTCTAGATTAATAAAGGGACTAAGCCAAAAAGAAAATGAATGAATGAATGTTCTAAAATTCATGACTTATTCATGATAACTTTATGACAATCATGTTTATGACAAGTTATGAGTAGCATCAAGTTCTCATGACAAAGACAAAAGGTTGTGATGTACTGTACACTACCTGACAAAAGTTTAGTCATCGATCTCAGTTGTAAGAGCAACAAATAATAACCTGATTTCTGGTTGATCATTTGGGAAAGTGTCAGAAGGTGAATTTTTTCTGATGAATCATCTCTTGAGCTGCATCCCAATCATCACAAATACTGCAGAAGACCTACTGGAACCAGCATGGAGCCAAGATTCTCACAAAAGTCAGTCAAGTTTGGTGAAGGAAAAATCATGGTTTGGAGTTACACTCAGTATGGGGGAATGCGAGAGATCTGCAGAGTGGATGATCAACATCAACAGCCTGAGGTATCAAGACATTTGTGCTGCCCATTACATTACAAACCACAGGAGAGGGACAATTCTCCAGCAAGATAGCGCTCCTTCTCATACTTCAGCCTCCACATCAAAGCTCCTGAAAGCAAAGAAGGTCAAGCTGCTCCAGCATGTCTGGGGTAAGACGGAGGAGGAGGTGTTGAAGTTGAACACAAAGACTCTTGATGAACTCTGGGAATCCTGCAAGAAGTTGCCATTCCAGATGACTTTATTAATGCGTGATTTGAGTCATTCAGAGATGTATGGATGCAGTCCTCCAAGCTCATGATGGAGTCAGACACAATATTCATTCTGTTTCCACTGCAGCATGACTTTATATTCTATACTGGACATTATTGAAGGTTCAGTGATGAGACTTTAGTCTAAGCAGAGTCAGACCTTACTGTCCTAATGAAATCATTCAGAATCAAGGCATGGTCATATTTTATTGTGCTCAAATAAGCATCATCTAGAGGCCTTTGTCTTTCATATAAGCCACTTCTGAAACCAAATAACCAACCAGAGGTCAAGTTATTATTTGTTGCTCCTAAAACTTGGATAGGTGACAAGACTTTTGTCAGGTAGTGTAACTCTTTATGTCAAGTTGTCATTCAAACAATGTCTTCTTTGCATTTAAAATGCCATAACTGAGAGTTGAATGACGTTGCATACAATCTAATTCACATTCACAATGTGTGTGATGTCATGATCATAAAGGTTTCATGACAGTCTTATGAACACCCCTACAATTAAGGTGTTGAAAATGAAAATATCTCCACAGAAGGAGAAAAAATACAATGCTTTAGATCGAGTAAATAATTCATGTTCTGGTGAACTGCTAAGCTTACAGCCATTTCTTTACATAAATTTCCCATATACTGTACAATCGCCTATACACCACGTACACCAGCAAAGCTCCCATGTCCACACACACTGCTGACCTTTGTAAATGAAAGCCTGTATGATGGAAATGGTCTGGAATCTCTCATGGAAGTGCTTACACTATGCTTGACCTATCAAGAGAAATTTCCTCTCAGTGGAGCATGACCCGGTGGCCAAAAAAACACTAAGACTGATGGTTTACCTCAGATCTACATTTACCATGAGGCCAGAGAAGAACGTCTCAAAAAGACGACCAAATAGTTCCCAAATGATGTTTAACAGAGGAATTTTTTAAAAGTATTTCCTATAATATTTTTTCTTCTGGAGAAAGTCTTATTTGTTTTAATTTAAGCTTAAGCTTTTATTTTTTTAAGCCATTTTAAGGTCAATATTATTAGCCCTCTTAAGCAATATTTGTTTTTGATTGTCTACAGAACAAACCACTGTTATAAAATGGCCTGCCTAATTACCGGAACTTAACCTTATTAAGCTACTTAAGCCTTTAAATGCCACTTTAGGCTGAATACTAGTATCTTGAAGAATATCTAGTCAAATATTATATGCTGTCATCATGGCAAAGCTAAAATAAATATTAAAACTATTATGTTTAAAAGTGTGTTTAAAAAAAATCTTCATTACGTTAAACAGAAATTGCAGACAAAAATATGTAGGGGGGCTAATAATTCGGACTATTTTGTTTTCCTGTTGTTTCCAGGGCTTTTTTTGGGGGGGGAATGTCAGTCGGGGTTGTGTTTTGCCCAGTAGTGTTAGTGTTTAATAAGCGCTCTCATCTGCTGGTAAATGTGATGATTGTGTTTGGGCTGCAGGGATAGTGGACGTGCTATTGATTTTGCAGTATCAATTGATAACCGGCGAGGAAGTGTGAGGAGGAGAATGATGAAAACAAAGAAAGGATTAAAGATTTTCTCCACTGAAATGGTACTGGTGGGATCTCTTTTTTTTGCAAAAGCAGCCCTCATTTGCACTGACCTGGAAACTGAAGGATGATTTAAGCAGGGCTGGGTGGACTACTACTAAATTGCATAACTTGTAGATGCATAAATATTAGTTATGAACCCATTCCAGCTGGATTATAAAACACTAAGCATTTAAATGTTTTAGGAAATGGCTGAAGTATTAATTGCGTGTAAATATTAAATGGGAAATCCCTGCATTATTAAACATGAACATGGCATTACATGGGGAAAAGTTTTCTGGGTTTTTTTTGCATGTACAGCAAGCTAAACGGTACTGTGCATTTAATAGTAAGTTTGATTTACAGTAAATTACAGTTAATTACATTAGGTGAGAGGACTAAAAACACTGTATATTTTACAGTAAATATATACAATAATTCAAATGTGTGTACATCAAGATAAATAATACTGTGCATTTAGTATTAAGTTTGATTTACAATAAATTACAGTAATTAATATTAGGTGCGAAAACTAAAATACTGTATAGTTTACAGTAAAGTTATGCAATACATCCAATGCATGTACAGCAACATAAATGGTACTGTGCATTTGGTATAAAGTTTGGTTTACAGTAAATTACAATAAATAATATAAGGTGAGTGAACTAAAATACTGTATATTTTACAGTAAAGATGTACAATACTGTAAATGCATGTAGAGCGAAATAAATGGTACTGTGCATTTGGTATTAAGTTTGATTTACAGTAAATTACAGTAAATTATATTGGTGTGAGGACTAAAAATACTGTATATGTTACAGTAAAGATATACTTCAAATGCATGTGCAGAAAGATAAATGGTACTGTGCTTTTAGTATAAGGTTTGATTTACAGTAAATTACAGTAAATCACATTAGGTGAAAGGACTAAAACACTGTATATTACAGTAAATATATACAATACTTCAAATGCATTTACATCAAGATAAATTATACTGTGCATTTAGTATTAAGTTTGATTTACAGTAAATTACAGTAAATAATATTAGGTGAGAGGACAAAAAATACTTTATATTTACAGTAAAGTTATAAAATATTTTACATGCACATACAGCAAAAAAATGGTACTGTGCATTTACTATTAAGTTTGATTTACAGTAAATTACAGTTAATTACATTGGGTGAGAGGACTAAACACACTGTATATTTTACAGTAAAGATATACAAAACTTTAAATGCATGTACAGCAATATAAATGGTACTGTGCTTTTAGTATAAGGTTTGATTTACAGTAAGTTACAGTAAATTACATTAGGTGAGAGGATGAAAACCACTGTATATTTTACAGTAAATATATACAATAATTCAAATGTGTGTACTTTAAGATAAATAATACTGAGCATTTAGTATTCAGCTTGATTTACAGTAAATTACAGTAAATAATATTAGGTGAGAAAACTAAAATACAGTATATTTTACATTAAAGTTGTACCATAGATTGAATGCATTTACAGCAAGATAAATGATACAGTACATTTAGTATAAAGTAGGATTTACAGTAAATTACAATAAATAATATAAGGTGAGACAACAAAAATACTGTATATTTTACAGTAAAGATTTACAATACTTTAAATGCATGTACAGCGAGATAAATGGTACCGTGCATTTAGCATTAAGTTTGATTTACAGTAAATTACAGTGTATAATATTAGGTGAGAGGACTGCAAATACTGTGTTTTTTACAGTAAAGTTGTACAATACATTACTTGCATGTACAGCAAGATAAATAATTCTGTGCATTTAGTATTAAATTTGATTTACAGTAAGTTGCAGTCAAGTAAATTACTGTAAATTCTATGTGAAATCGTAAACGGTGTAATATCTCAGTGTGAAAGACTTCTTAAAAGTTTTCTGCAATAAGAGGCCTACAATCTGCTTTCAAAAAGGTACTGGCATCACCTCGGGCCTCCAGAGAACTGCTAACATTCGAGCCCACATTTAATATGACATTTCAGATTGGATTTATAGCATATCAGCAGAAATTCCCAAGACGACCTAGTCAGAGAGAACGAACGACTTTCCGATATCTAGCCCTTTGGCTTTTTGCATCCGTATCGATTTCCGAGAGCAGATTTTAAATCATGTTTCTGTAGTGAACACGAGTCTGAGTGTACGTACCCTACAGTGAGATTATTCAGATTTATCAAGATGAATTATTGACTCAGGATTGGATCTGGGGGTCTGTGTGTGATTCTGACCCATCTTATGCAAAGCCTGAAAATCTCTCCTCAAGTTTTGTGTTCATTATTGAAACTCTGCAAACATGAAATTCCAATAATTATGATGTAAGAGTGTGTTATTCATGTTATCCTGCAGCTTTATAGTCTTCTGATACTATCGCTGTCTTTGTGTTCCTGTTCTTAAAGGGATAGTGCACCTAAAAATGAAAATACACTCACCGTTTACTTAATTGTTCTACGCTTTTTTCCATTAAACTAAAAAATACATAAGTTTTTTGTTTGGACACATTATTTTAACAAGGTTTCATTAGTTGATGTATTTATTAACTATGAACTAATAATGAGCAATACTTGTAGAGCATTTATTAAACATTTACTGATGCATTGTTAACATTAATGCAATTGAGATAACATGAGCTAACAATAAACAACTGTTTAACTAAGTGTTATGTGTAATAACAATGAAACGACACAAGGAGAAAATACTGAACTACTGAAATGTGTTTAATACTTCATATTAAAGGCTTTTTTAATAATGGCAGCTTAAAGACGCCTCTCATATGGAGAATGAAGTCACAAGCATTGCTCAGGTGTGAGTTTCTCAAAGACTTCAACTTAGTGTCAAAATCTTGATGCTTCTGTGGGTCTCGTCTCTCAAATCTGAGCTTTATTTTGTATTTTCTATTGGATTCGGGTCAGGTGATTGGGTGGGCCATTCTACAGCTTGATTTTCTTTCTCTAAAAGCATCTAAGAGTTTCCTTTGCTGCATTTTAGATCATTGTCTTGCTGGAATGTCCACCTTGGTTTCATCTTCATCCTCTTGCTAATGTAGATGTTGGACTGTAGCAGCTGATATTCACAACACAGGCTCATTCTGAAAATATACTTACCTATGTACGTTTGTTAAGACCGCAAATTATGTAGCTAGAGGTACATATGGCTGCAATACATTATTTACACAAACACTAAAGGGCGGTACAACGCTGTTCCTTTTCGCGCTTACCAGCTGACCACTTACGTCGTTGTGTACGATTTTCCTGCTGTAACCAGTTTGTCTCGTTAGCTCGTAATGTACGTCGGCGGACTGAGAGACAGAGAGGAGTTGACCACGACAACGGGGTTCGAGTCTGGTGAAGAGCGGTTCCAGAAAGCAGGTAAGACAAAAACACAATCCAAAAAATAAAATAATCAAGCAAACAACAGGGTGAGAATGTGGTAAAATCTGAAATGTGGTAAAAAATCCGATAAGGGCTTTTCTTTTTTTCTGGATTGCTTTTGAAAATTGTTGATTGGGTTTAAGGGAGTGAGTGGATGGGTGGGGGAATTGATAAAATTGGTTGGGTTTAGGGAAGGAGGAGGGTGGGTCAGTCGACTGGTCGGTCAGTCAGTCAGTCATTCAGTCAGTCAAGCAATCAGTCAACAGTGGCCTCTGGTGGGTTTAGGCGAGAACAGCAGGCGCGAATGACACTCGCAAGAGAAATTTGAGATCTTAAAAAGCATACACAGCGGCTTCTCGTGAATTCACGAAAACAAAAACTACTAAAATACGTACCTCCCAGGACGTATTTCACTGACTCCAGAAACATATACAGAGGTACATTTTCAGAACGAGCCTGGGTTAAATATTAATTTACACTGAGGAAGGGCAGAGGGTTGCTGAAGAACTACTGAGAGATTTCAGCTGCTGTCTGGGCTTTCACTGCCAAACTACACCTCCCTTTCTTCATGTGTTCAATACCTTTTTTCTGTTTCATTTGATTTTATTACACAGAACTTCATTTGTAAAGTAATTAGATTTGTTTTCTTTGTATACAGTATATGGATTTCATTGGTTGTTATCAACATCTGGTGAAAATTTTAAGTCAACAGTTTAGAAATATGTTTTCTGAGAAAAATGGTGAGATGTTTTATTTATTTTCCCCGCTATACCTCTAATATATAGACTGTAACAATGCTGGGTTCCACACAATCCCTTCATGTTGTCCCAACACAATTCAATCAAGTTAACTTAATTGTTTTTACAAATTTAATTGGATTGAACATAAAACTCCTAATTTATTTTAAAAAATCTCAAGAATTGCGTTGCTTCATCTCATTATAAATAAGTAGTGTGAACAAGCAGCAAAAATATTTTTGGAGTGTACTTAACATGATCCTATAAAGGACTTTTTAGGTACTAATATGTACCTTTAACATACTAATATAGACCCTTTAGATACAAATGTGAGCTTTTATAAAAGCTTCTGCCCCAGTGACAGCTTGTAAAGCTGTATTTCTAAGAGTTTATCACAATGAGCCCCACACGCACACTTATACATATGTGCCGTGAGCCTCTACATAAGGAACAGAACATTTTACCCACTGATAGGGATCTTCGAGTTCAAGCCAAGCTGAGAACCAAATCTTGTGAACTGAAATGAGATTACCATTTGCTTCATCGCCTGCAACTCTGCTTCTAAAAGCAATTCCAAACGCAACTCCTGCTGTGGAGCCAGCCGGTCTGGTACTCGCTGCATTCACCGCCAGGAGTTTGCTCCAATCTTAACTAATTCTTTCTCTTTTTTTACTCATTTAAGACTGAATATTTAATCCTTTGCATTTCCCTCTGAAATAAAATCATAACAGGGGCGGCACGGTGGCTCAGTGGTTAGCGCCGGCGCCTCACAGCAAGAAGGTTGCTGGATCGAGTCCCGGCTGGGCATGTTCTCCTCGTGTTGGCATGGGTTTTCTCAGGTGCTCCGGTTTCCCCTACAGTCCAAACCCATGCACTATAGGGGAATTGATGAACTAAATAGACCGTAGTGTATGAGTGTGTGTGTGAATGAGCGTTTATGGGTGTTTTACAGTACTAGGTTATGGCTGGAAGGGCATTCTCTGCGTAAAACATACTGTATGCCAGAATAGTTGGCGATTCATTTCACTGTGGCGACCCCAGATAAATAAGGGATGAATATCTAATAAAGCAACAAACATGCTACAAAAATCACCCAAATCTACTAATTTGTACACTGTAAAATAAATTATGACACGAAATCAAAACAACAAATATTTTTATGCTGTTTTTACTTATTTTGATAAGTTATACAGTTTACCTTAACAGTTTTAGTCAGTTTGATTGACATAAGTTGAGATGACTAGAAAAGTTCATTTGGTTCAACTTAAAAAATGTAAAGTGTCCCGTAATAAATTTTTTAAATATATTTCTAAAACAAGCATAAATATTATACAAGTGCTCTTTAAAAAAACTTTTAACTATTATTATTATTATTATTATTATTATTATTATTATTATTATTATTATCCATTTATTCATTCATTCATTCATTCATTTCCTTTTCGGCTTATTCCCTTATTCATTATATATATTTTTTTATATTCTTCTTCTTCTTCTTCTTCTTCTTCTTCTTCTTCTTCTTCTTATTATTATTATTATTATTATTATTATTATTATTATTATTATTATTATTATTATTATTTATTTTTATCCCATTTTAATATACAACACTTTAATTGACCAATCAATTAATAAATGCATGAATATGCTAACTAGATTAATCACATTTTGTGAATTATTATTACTATTATTAGTAGTATTGTTATTATTATTATTATTATTATTATTATTATTATTATTATTATTATT
>CAIGQZ010002445.1:1942946-1953255 GCA_903798205.1 Danio tinwini | reverse complement strand
TTATAAGTGCACTGTAAATTAATTACAATGTACTGTAAAATTTACAGTAACTTACTGGCAATTTTGGTTGCCTGTAAAACTTAATTTATAAGCACACAAGTAAATGTATTATTACAATTGTGTAATTGTTTTACAATGTAAAAATACAGCACTACTGCAATTATTTGTTTACAGTGTGCTTGCAAAGTTCAGTCTTACTGGCAACCAAAATTGTCAAACATTTACAGTAAATTGAGTATGTTTAAGTACGTTTTTGCGGGTTGACAACAATCTAGGCTGAAACACATATATCCAACAAGCCTGCTTTTGGAAAAAAAAATACAAATTCAGTTTTTTTTCTATAGGTTATTTGCTATAAGAATCTTCTCGAAAATAATCTGTATCTGCTGTAGGAGTTTTAGGGCTTCTGAGGTCTCAGGTTTATACTGTGACAGGTGTTCTTGTGCAGAACGCTTCAATACGTCAGTGGTTCAGGTCATTGCTGGGAATTTTAATGACTGAAATGAGACAAAGGTTATTTGATGCACTGGGATTCTCAGCGACAGAGATGTGCAAGACCAGCAAACACACAGTCTGTGATAGAAAAAAAAAGCAATGTGCGGAAGTCCCTCCAACAGTGCTTATAGCTCACGATTACTGACATAAGGGAACATTGAATGATATCCATGAAATGCCTCCTGTCTAATTTATATGACCAAATAAGTCATGCATTAGGTATTTATTTGATGTTGTGCAATGAACTGCACAAAAATAATCCTTTATCTATAATTTATCCCTGTAAATATAATTTATGTGAAAAGGATCAAATGTTATTGGCTGTCCTGTAGTGTTCATTTTTATATAGAAAATGCATTCAAGCACTCAAGGTGACGTACATGCTTTGCAACATCACAAAAATGTAGACTGAAACTCTCACTAAATTATTTCAAGCAGATATTTAAATGGGAGAAGCTGTTTGGTTGTGCCTTGAAGCGTGGTAAAACTTTGAGTGCAGCTATGATCACTGATCCAGAGAAAGATCAGAGCGAATGTCTAAAATAAAATAAGTAATACAGCGTTACATGAGTTGATGGCAGCAATTAAAACCAGTCTATGTTGTACATTTTTTTTGTTCAATAAGTGGTCTGGTGGGGAGTAAAAAATGTGTGGAAACAAGAGATAGCCAAGGCTTTAAAGTCCAGCGTACACAATGACACAAGGGATGCCAAAGGTGAACAGAACTGGAGCAACTGCTGCTCGCAAGCACAGTGTAACATTAAGCTCTGCCCGGGGACAAGAAAAAAGCCAAATAAAAACAGCATGAAGACACAATGGGGATTTAGGGAATGGGTTTCTACAGTATAAGAACAATATAACGGAGAGATCAAGACTTTGGTGGTTGTAGTGGTGAGCACGTTTGCTGTTTGCTCAATCTACTTATGTAAAATGAGCTGAAACAACACAATGCTTGAAGTTTTAATTGTTTTATGTTCAGTCTACTTAAATTTGTAAAAACTAATAAGCTAACTTAAATCCTTCCTGTTGGCCCAACAGAAATCGACAGCATTTTTACAGTGCACTGAGGGAAGAAATACTAATTGCACACTCACAATATAAGCTTGGCTTATGTAGCTTCCAGCCCAGGCTCATTGGGAAATACAGTCTACGTTTGTGCAGTTTACATTTTGTGGCACATTTCAGATGACAAATCCACTAGAGGGCGCTGTCTGCATTTGTGCAAATATGAAATATGTTACTAAGGGTGCGTTTTGTTGTACGTTTCAGATACAGGTCCTTCTTGTAGACTTCTATAAACCCTGCCAAAAGTGTTTTCAAACGCAAACGTAAAATAAATGCGTAATGTTAACCTCGATTTCTTCTGTCAGTCTTGTGGAACCGACTCAAGAACTCTGCGTCAATACAATAACGTACAAACTGAATCTATTTATATTTGTATAAACTAATAAGTTTACTTAATTCCTTCATGTTGCCCCAACACAAATCGACAGCATTTTTAACAGTGCATGGGGGAAAAATACTAATTGCACACTCATAATATAAGCTTTGCTTTGGTCAGAGTTGCCAGAGTGGTCGTTTTCCTGCACAACTGGAAAACAAAATGAAGTTAGTGTTTTGGTTTTTGGTCTACTTTCGTAACATGCTGGTTGCTGCCAAATTGATTCTAAAAACGTAACGACTCTTATTGTGCATTGACCTTGAACCCAACCTGGCAACCCCAAAACTGATGCAAGTGAGTACGTAAATCCACCTGTCTGTGATAGGTTATTCATTCATTCATTTTCCTTCAGATTAGTATCTATTTCAAGGATCGCCACAGCGGAATGAAACTCCAATTATTCCAGCATATGTTTTAGGCAGCGGATGCCTAAAAGTACTGGGAAACATCCATACACACATTCATAGTTCATCCAATTCACCTATAGCGCATGTGTTTGGACTGTGGGGGAAACCGGAGCACCCGGAGGAAACCCACGCCAACATGGAAACTTCACACAGAAATGCCAACTGACCCAGCCGGGACTCAAACCAGTGACCTTCTTGCTGTAAGGCCACAGTTCTAACCACTGAGCCACTGTGCCACCCTTGGGTTGTTATATTTTCTGTGTTTAAGTCTGTCAGTACTTTACCCAGTGGTCACCTTGATGTCAAACAACATTAAAAACATGCATGTCAGAAATGCAAATCGATTTTATGTCATCCATTTTACATTCATGCATTGATGCCATTTTGACCACCGGCATAACAACGCAAAAAGTATTCCAACAAAAGAAAAGCTTTATTCATCTGAACGCTTCAATTCCAACCTCCAAATTTACACCGTACAATTCATGCACTGTAAACTAGCTTGATGTGAAAATGACATGTAATTGTAATTCTAACATTGGGCTCTAAAACATGGTGCTCTTCTGGACACTTGAGGGCACTACACTGTAGCTTGTTTTGTAGTTTAACCACATTTCCTATAATCCTTTGCACGTCTGATTGTATTATGTTACAGCTGTTTCTTGTTTGTTAATTTAGCCCTGTCTTCATAAACCCTTTTGTCTTGTGTTTTAGTTGCCTTAGGATTTTGTTTGCCACTCATGTCTTGTATGTTTGTTTGGTGATCTAGTTTTGCATTTGCTTATTCTTGGGTTCTTGTTTGTTTTTGTCAGCACTTATACCCAGTTTAGCATTTGCTGAATTTTGGATTCTTGATTGTTTTCGTTAGCATTCCTACCCTGTTTTTGTATTTGCTTATTTTTGGATATTTTTTTTTGTCAGTTCTTTCGCCTGGACTCATTTCTAGATTTTTGTATCTTGCTTAAAGTTCCTGTGCAAGATTGGGAAACTCCTTTGTTTTTGTCAAAATAAATTGCTGCACATGGATTTTTGTGTTTTGTGATTCTCCATCTCGTGACACATGGACAATCCTGTAATTGTTTTTTGATGTTTTTTTTTAATGCCAATGTTAGATGTGAATTTGGCATCAAATAGATTCGCATTTTTCGTCATTTCGACACCAATGTGCCTAATTGTTAACATATACTGCATCCACAAGTGTGTGAATCTAACTTAAGTAGTGCAAAACTACGTAGGTGCTTTCTTTAAATCAGCTTGTAATGAATGTTATTTTACTTCTATTTTACTGAATTATACGCAGTAATAGACATGCAAACACTGCTAAATATTTTGCTAATAGCCTATGTGAATGGAAAACAATCTTTTTATACATAATTTTAAATATTTAGCAAAATATTTGCTAATATATGAATGGAAATTAGATTTTTATTCAACTAGAAAAAAATCACAAAATACAAAACATGCTTTTTAAAGACATTGTAATGAATGGTATTTTATTTTTTATTTAAATTAATTCTATGTCATCAAGGACATGCAAAACACTGCTAAATATTTAGCTATAAACTCTACCGACTGGCTTCTCCCCTGTACAATTTCACATCATATATCGAACTTATTTCCACACACTGAAACAAATATATGTAAATGACTTTCACTTTCATTTAGCAAGACTTCATTCAGTCCTTGTGACTCACTCTGAGCTACTGATGTGATCATGCGAATATGAAGGACTTATAGGAGAGTTGTTTTAATGGAGTTTGATGCCGCACGCAGAATTAAAAAAATCAGCTTTTCCCGGACAGTATAAACGAGTGTTACGTGATGATGATGTCACAATGAGTCTCCAGGAGGTCATTCAGTGAGTGTGTGTGTTTGTTTGCATGCGCTTAGAGATGTGTACATCTGTGGTGCTTTACTGACTCGCTAGGTGTGTAGGTCCTGTCGTAAAATGTGGCTAAAAGTCCTTTACGGTGTTAATAGTTTGATTACAGCGTTTACATATTTGCACTTCAATAATGCGACTAAAATAGGAATACTCCACGTCTTAATTCCATTTGTGTTTATGACGATTATGCCTTTCAGCATATCTGAAGTGCTATTCCATTGCATGGATACGAACCATAATGTGTGAGGCTGTAGTTGTAGCCTATATTAGATGTGACACCTGCTGAACTCCGATGAAAAAAGCGGTTACATCACACCTGCCCACCCAATCGAGTGACAAGCGCAACTCTGAGGCCAGCCTGAGTTGCCAGGTGTGTGCAAAGCACTTTATTTGCAGATCAAATCCAATCCTGCCTTCAATCGTCAATGCTAATTTCACCCTCACGCTCCATCATAACATCACAACTTAGGAGACAACTTTTCACCTCAATGAGAAATCTCACCACGATTTAACCTCGCGGGATCTCGTAGTACGAGTTCTTGTCACACCCCTAATGACTAACATTTGCCTTTGTATAAATCCAGCAACTGAAAGAACAAGGTAAAAAAAGGTCTACTTTAATTATTTTTAAACAAGTTTTAAGGTGTCATGAGACTGGAAATTTTTCTTAGACCTGGCAACCCTCTGTGGTGACATTCCATACAATTTTTACTATGGAAGTCAATAAGAGCCTGCAACAAAAATATCTTCATATGTGTTTAACAGAAGAATGAAACTCATACCGGTTTAAAACCCATTAAAATGAGTTTTACACTTATTTACTGTTTATTTGTAAACTTGCTCAATTTTCTTTTTCATTTTTTTCTTTTTGAGAGAATATGTTTGTTTTTAATTAAAGGTGCTGTATGTAAGTTTGACACCCAGGGGTTGGAATATGTATTACACGCCTGGTCCAAAACAAACACAAGCGCAGGTTGCCAGATTGACGACACCAACAGAAGCAAGCCTAACTATCGAGCCTAAAGGCTGATTTAAACTGTGTTCTAACTAAAAGAAACGTGATAGAAGGAATATTTCCCATATTAAAAGAAGTTTTTGTCTTAACCAACACCTTTATTAGAAATGGCTTCTTTCTTGCAGCTGAACAACAGGATAAACTGACAATAATCATCTGTGGTATACCTCGTGCGCTTCATTCAGTGTTAAATGCTAATAATTGTGAGTCTGACTGCCATTTTACATTACATTTACTGCTATACTACTGAAAGCAGCAGCAGATAGTTCAGATAGTCTCAAGCTTTAGAGCTGTGACTTAGAGCAAACCAACACATATCAGTGATTTAGCATCTACATTTAGTATGGTAAAGAGGTTTAATGTGTATTCATTAGATTATAAACCTTACCATTTCGTTGGAGTGCAGTGAGTGCACTATTCTGTGCTTCTGAATGGCTGTATTTACATTTCTGTCTGGAGCAAACAGCCAAATTGTTTATCCCTGCGTATCTCGTTATGTAGTTTTTTGTTAGGATACGCAGTTACAATGTAACCTGCTCACCTTATGTTTACATTTATCATATTTATATTATTTGCTAATTAATAACCACCTCTAGAGCTGGGCGATTTGGCCTAAAATCAAAATCTCGATTAATTGAACATTTTAACTCGATTACAATTAATGAACGATTATTATTTTTCCCCTTATAGTTTACCGACAAGTTTTATACGCCTTCTAAAGGCATCTCTGGCGCAGCTTCCAATCATCATCAATGTAGTGCAAAGTAAGGCTCAAAAATGACTCCACCATCCTACTTGACCAGAGATCAAATATGGCCGTAGAAGTCTGCCACAGCCTTTAACAGAGCAGGGTCATGTGACAGATAGGGAAAGTAATTGAAACAACTTTCATGGAAAAATTAGATCCATTATAGGTTCAAGTTTGATGCCCTAAGCCCTAACCACCTCATGTGGAAATCTGATCTGCGTCTCATTTTGGAGGCCGCTACTGTCCACCGGAGGTCGCATTTCTGTCACGGGTGCATGCTTTCAGAGTCTTCCTGACTGAATGAGTGAAATACTTGCAAACAAATTATGGTATTTGTATGCTTTAAAAGAGTCAAACATTTACATGCAGCACCTTTAATACATTTAATTTCATTTTGAGTGGATAGTGGGAAACAGGGGCGGACTGGGACTGCATTTTCACCCGGGAAAGGTTATTGTAGCTCAAGCCGCATAAGGTGCAATCGGTGAGCGAAGAGAGTTCAGTTTTTGGATGAACTATCCCTTAAAAAACACTCAAATGTTTAACTTTCACTCTAACATGGTTCAACTTTGCAAATGAACCCACAATCCACACTCAGTCGAAACTGTGGCGTCTCTTCTTAACTATAACCCCTATTGTACATCCTGAAATGTGACTATTATTGCATGCTTTACTGCTAAAACAATCTAATGTGGTTCAGTGGGAGTGCAAACATGGTTAAATAACCACCACTGAGCATAAAAATGTCACACAGATACCTTTAAGATAAGTGAACTGGACTGTCATCACTCCACTGGGTGGTATTTTGCAGGGGGAAAAAAAGGATGTGGGTTTGTGATATGGCGGCCCGCTGGACAGAAACCATAACACTAATTATTTGTTATTACTGGAGCAACTCCAAAGTCCTGCTAGAGCAAGCGACAAGAGCTCCAGAGCCCGATAGTGTCTGGCTCACTTTGCATTGCTACTGGCAGACAAAAAAACCACAATGCATGATAGGACAAAATATATGTGCAGTTTTTAATCAGCAGGTAAACATATTGATAACCAAGCAAACTGTGGACGGGGTGGCACGGTGGCTCTTAATTTAGTCTTAGTTTAAGTCCTACTACAATAACCTTGGTGCTTTAGTGACAGATATCAGCATAGCAGATATTCGTCTGTCAGCGAATATAGCGGAAACAGGCACTTTTAGCAGGTCTGCATTGTTTCAGAGTGTTCTGATGGACAGAGATATACAGTGACTACACCCTGTACGTCTTTAGGGAAGACCTTGAAACATGAGATATGAACTTTTAGCTCTGTGCTCAGCATATCAACAAATATAGATAGCCGTGATGTGCTCTCCTTGGTCTGTTAAGGTCACGCGCTGTGCAGTATTTGTCCTTGATGGAGAATTACTGCACATGGAGGTCAGGATATAAGCACTGGAGTAAATGAATGGTCAGCAATATTGAAGGACAGCATACAGTCCTGCTGATGGAGAACACACTGGGCACAATTAAGAGCGGCGCAATTAATTCAGTGTAATGAGTTCTTTTGACTTACATGTTACCTTAGTTTCATGGAAGTTTGTTAACCTTAGAAATAAGCCAAGTGAGCTCAAAATGTGATTAAACTTAAACTGAATGAGTTCACCTAACCATGCAGATTTTTAGTTCCTAGCATGTTTTCTGTCAGACTGGAAATACATATAAAAATACATGAATAAATAAATAAATAAGTCTCATTGTGTATTTTTTTTAACAAGGGAGACAGGATTTAGACTTTAATGTTGTGTTATGAATATAATTTCTGTACAAATTATAATACAAAACTCTACTAACTTATTACACATCCAGTAAAGTCAACAAAACTCAAATGGTCTAAGTAAATGACACTCAATATAAGGGATATTTTTTTAATATATTAGTAAGTAATTAATTTGATCATTAGACTCCCTAGTTTGTCACGATTCCGTGATCGATGAATCTAACGCAGAATCAACAAAAAGTCACAACTTTTTTTGCAATCCTGCAAAATTCTTAATTTAAACACAAAATAATCACCAAAAAATGTCAATAATCTCATAAATTATCCAATTCCAAAACATATAAGCACATTATATTTATTTGAGTTTGCAATGAATTGTCTTTCATGACTTATAGACGTTGCATACGCAGCGCACATGATGTATTCGAGTGTCATCTTACCTCACAATCATTACATCAAATGGGTTTTCAGCCTGTGCAGTAAGCAGACGCAAATGAAGCGCGAGTGATTTACATGTGAAGTCAAAGCAAAGGTGAGATACTGTACAGACAGCTGTGCCGTGAATTGGACGTTTTGTGTTTGACGCGCTTCAGACTGCAAAAGAAAGTTGGAGTAAAAAAAGCAATGCAACAGACAGGTGGAGATGAGATTCTGGTTCACGGATGACGGCCGCCAGACGTCACCGAATTAAAGGACATTATTGGTGCTTTACATGTATGGCTGGTATCATGATGTGCGCCAAATCGATAAATTATTTCGATTAACTCTTTCCCTACAGTTAATGAGAAAACGCTTCCCTGCCATTGACGAGCTTTACGACAATCTGTGCTTCAGGTGCATTACGGTAGGCCTTTCCACTGCACACGACAAGCGACAGACTAGAAGTCATTCATTTCCAAGAGTAGTCTCTGTAGCCGTGGAAAATTCTGATTCAATTGAAGCTGCAGATTCGTTAAAATATTTAAACTCCTCCTAAACCGGGGATGGGCAAACTTGATCCTGAAGGGCCGGTGTCACTGCATACTTTTGCTCCAACACTAGTCAAACACACCTGAACACACTAATCAGTGTCTTCAAGATCACTAGAAAGCTGCAGGCAGGTGTGTTTGATTAGGGTTGGAGCTAGGGGTGTCAAAATTAATTGTTTCTTCGGTGCACCGCGATGCAGACGCGGACAATTCGGTATCGGTTCAGTAATAATCATAACCGGTTATTATGTACTGACGTCATTGATCTCATATGTGCTGTCGCCGTAGCTTACTATGGCGAGGGAGGCGAGCCACGAGCGCGAGTATTTACAACGCTCTAACTACTTAAAAAAATGCAGAAACTGTGCACAATTTTACTGTGTGTGTGTTTGCTGGACAGTCTTTCACTGACACTTACAGTAGAAGCCCCTATTTCACTGAGATTGAGAGAATGAAAGTAAACTCTCTCTCTCCCTCTCTCACACTGTGGACTCATCTGTGAAGAGCGCAGCTCGCAAGAGCCAATCGCAGCCCTTTCTGTTGAGCGTGTGACCTATCATAGGGGTGTAAGAGAACTTGGTAGACAAGGATCAGAAAGCGAGCGGGATATTCATATTTGTTTATATTATTTGCTATAAATGCTCGTGTTGTTTAAAGGTACAGTTTATCTGACTGTATTAAAGGACAAAATTGTATTACAAATAGTATATAAATATATTTATACATTTTAATACAAGAATTGCTGCTGTGAAGAAAATATAAAACTGTGTATGGAAAGCATCGTCAATGCACCGTGATGCACCGAGATATCGAATTGAACCGAATCGATGGCATGATAATCGTAACCGAACCGTGAGACCAGTGTAGGTTCACACCTCTAGTTGGAGCTAAAGTCTGCAGGGACACCGGCCCTCCAGGATCAAGTTTGCCCATCCCTGTCCTAGACCATATGCGACCGGCCGACCGGATGTGATTTACTCCAGTGTTGTCCAAACAGGTCCGTGCACGCGAGATGAGAATTTATTTATTTTTTATTATTTTTTAAATCAGAAAAAAAGTCTATATTAAAAACAAAAACATTTCCATTTATAAATGAGTAATAAAAATATATGTTATTATTTATTATCTTCACATTCCCTCCAAACATTTTACAGGTCTATAAGTTTCTAGCATTCATTCATTCAACCATGGTGAATGCACAGAGAATAAAGGCTCTTGCTTTTGCACTTCTTTATTTCTGACACTGCGAGAATCAGCATCCCAAATATTATTTAATATTAATAATAAACATAGTTCATCTAAATATGACTGAAATATGGTGTTATATAAATAAATAAACAAACAAATAAATAAATAAATAAATAAATAAATAAATAAATAAATAAATAAATAAATAAATAAATAAATATTGGTGCACGACAAAACTGAACATTCGGTGCAAATGCCACATGGGGGCGTATTCCGACAGTCGTGTCCGAATGTCATGTGCAGTGGAAAGGCGGCTTAATGTATGTCCTATGTGTGACATGATGTCATATGATCAGGGGAGTGAAATCTGAAAGAAAGTAAGATCGTGGATAAAAATAAGAGTAGGATAG
>CAIGQZ010002445.1:1897857-1921546 GCA_903798205.1 Danio tinwini | reverse complement strand
TTGGTTGGTTGGTTGGTTGGTTGGTTGGTTGATTGGTTGGTTGGTTGGTTGGTTGGTTGGTTGATTGGTTGGTTGGTTGGTAGGTTGGATGGTTGGTTGGTTGGTTGATGGACTGGTTGGTTGATGGATTGGTTGGTTGATTGATTTGTTGACTGATTGATTATTTGATTTTTAACTTTGAAAAATCTGGTCTCCATACTCATCAAGATATGTAGCCATTATAAAATGAACTCTTATTTCTCATGAGGCGTGAGTAATCATTTCACTAATGTGAATAGCAAAATTTATAATCACTATATCATGCTGCAGCCAGTGCATTATTACAGTGGCATTATTGTGACTGTATATCTTTTACAATGTCATGAGTGCATTTACTAATTAGCAGAAATGCAATTAAAGTAAGGCGAGAAGGAACCGGGCCAGATCACAGGTCACAGTCCTGTCTGCGAGTATCTTGGACGCTGTTCACAAGCGTACCCTTTAACTCATCATTCTAGACCGTCTTAATAAGGCTGGTTAGATGCTGGCTGTCAGTGGGGAATAGGATTACAAAGAGCCAAAAGAGAGAGAAGATTGCTCGGTAGGAGAAGATTGCAGTGCCCTCATCATTCCCAGCCCCCGAATAATTGTATGAAATCGCCAGCTGGGGAAAAAAAATATATGTTAACCGTTGATTGTGGAAGTGAAGCGGCTGCCTCTAGGGGTTTGTTTTATGTAATTTTACTTCTACAGCACACTCTAATTCAGATTTAATCACCAGAGTAGAAAGCGAAGTCCAGGTGATTGTACACTCACACTATAAGTCAATGCCGCTGGTGGAAACACCTTTGCAGAGAGGAAAATAAAGCAACTAAATGCACTGACTTTTTTTTATTACAAATAGGCCTGTTCTTGTCCTCAGGCTGTGAAAAGACTTATTTTCCTGCTCCAGAAACAGTATTGTTGAGTAAGTGTTGCTCAAACAAACACAGCAATGCTTTGGTAGCATTATACTATTCATACTTTTGAGTAAATCTACATATTGATGGCTTATTAGTTTTCTCTCTACTTAAAGGGGGCGTTCATAAGTCTGTCATGAAACTTGTGCAATCATGACATGACATATGTAAAGCACATTAAGTGTCATTCACTCAGCCATGTCATTTTAAATGCAAGGGTGACATTGTTGGAGATGTCTTGCAATGACGACTTGCCATAAACAAATACATTATATCCAGAGCTTTACATTAACCCTGGCGGGTTAGACAGACACCTCCACTAGCCACTTTGGCTGGTTGAAGATAATTTTTAAATTGTAGTTTTCTTAAAAGCAGGATTCGACAATAAGCATGGCCCAATATTTGTGCAAATGCGATCTTAGAATCGAGAAGCAGCATGACTGACAAATATAATCGTGTTCGTGCGGGCAAAAGAAAGCCGGTTGATTACCGAATGAGAGGATAATCACTCGCGCCAACAGCTGATGTGATGCGTGCGACTGTTTAAAACACCTGCACGCTCCCGTTTCCTAGCTTGAAACAACCGTACCTGAGAAGTGGAAACGCAACTGGTGTAATCGGTTCCCTTTCAAATAGACGAGACAAAAAGTTGTTCATGCACTCACAGCCCTGCTGCTTTCAAGAGCTCCAGATTGGTCTTTTTGTAAGCAGCAACGGTTGCTTTCGCTTTAACCATTTTTTAAACAGGATATAGAATATTAACTTCCCATTTATGTGTAGTTAACTGATATTAACTGTATTTATTTATTTTTTAAGCAGTGTTTTGTTAAATAAAATGTATAGTATACTGCTGTATTTTGCTTGTTTTGACACATTATTAAAAATTTGAGGCTAAGAAATAATTATTTATTTATTTTTAGTGTGGTAAGAGATAAATTTGGTAATTACTTTGAGCTCTAAAATGTCATGTGAAATAAAAACTAATTGTAATACAATATTATGAAACCATGACCCATGTGCTCATGCTCACTGAGCAAGCTCATACACAACATACACAAAAAGTGAAATGAATTAGGAAGCATGTGGACACTCCACAAAATCTAAATCATGTAATTTTAGCATGTCAAAGTCAAATTTATGCATATAAAATATATTTTCTCAACAACAAATTGTGGCTAGTGAAAATGGTGAGTGGCTAACTACAAGCCACACTGGCTGGTGATCAAAAAAGTTAATGTCAAGCCCTGATTATAACCTGTATTTGTTATGACAACTTGGCATTATCAAGACAACATAACTTGTCATAAATCTTTCATAAATATGATTATGAACAGTGCTCAAACTATACCGTAGCCCACTTTTTTTTTTTTTTTACATGGGTGAGGGGGTTGGGTTGGTTGGTCGGATGGATGATTGGAAGGTTGGTTAGATGGTTGGTTGATTCATTGGTCGGTCGATTGATGGGTTGGTTGGTTGATTGGATGGTTATTTGATTTTTAACTTTTTATTGTCGCTTTCATCTTGAGAGTCTCTTGCCACAATTACAGTATGTAGGCTATAAAACACACAGGATCCCTTCTTAAACAGCAATATATAAGCAAAAATCTATAAATATAAAACAAATATTTCTATAATTGTAAAAATTTTACAAATAGGCTAAATTAACACCACAATAGGTTTGGTTTACTTTCTCGCTTTCTTTGACCCTTGAAAATATCTTATGAGGGATTTATTTGTACATGCACAAACAACATCAGCCTAAACAACTGAACATCGTTGTCTAATTTAACCTTGCTACTCGCTCTATATGTTCAAGATGATGGCGCTAAGCACAGCATGCGCTTTTTTTATTTTACATAGGCCTATAGAATGTCATGGGATCTCACTTTTTACTTTGATAAAACATAATCGTGAATTCGAAAATGAAAGACAAACCATTGAAAGGTGATTCGTTCTGTCAAGTTTACCTGCTTTCAGCGTAATTGTCCAACATGTTTACAGCAATCTCACAGTGTTTTTCAAAAAAGGAACATTATTGTAAGGATGACTCTGAGCAATGTGGATGCATTTGCAAGCTATTGAAACACACCAAGACGACACAAGGAATCAGACAGCGACTTTCTGTGCAATGTAACTTAGTAAGTAGGTAAGCAGCACCAGTCCAGACAGTAATCAGCGTATATGGAGAGCACTCACAAACAGAATTCCAGGCTGTGCAAAGTACAAACAGCATATAGTCAGAAACGGTAACACAGGCTATGTTCAGGGCAGGCAGCTTACGGTCAGTAACGGTGATGCGATTTGGTCAGGGCAGCTTATACGGTCAGGAACGATGATACAGGCATTGGTCAGGGCAGGCAGCATGTAATCAATAACTGAGAAATCAGGCAGTCGACAATAGTAAGGCAATCAGAATACACAGGAAACGCTCAGAAATGTTTGTAAGCAACTTCGCACTGAGTCTCTGAACTTAAGTATTTAAGCACCATGGCGATTGCTATCAGGTGCAGTGTAATCAGTGCCAGGCATAAGGGTGAATATTCTGAGGATGAGGGCCTCTGCTGGTTGGTGAGGTGATATAATGGGACCGAACTGGTGACAATTATAATGGCTGACTGTATGAAGCAACTAAAAAGAAACATGCCACATCATTTGTTTCTGAAAATATATCAACGTCCATATGAAAGCATCTGGGGTGCGTTTCCCAAACAACAACGTAACTCGCGGCTTAACTATCATAGTACGATGCATCGTTTGGGAAAAGAACGATGTAGTGACGAGTGTTTCCCAAAACCCGTAGTTTCTCTGTTGCAGATCCATTGCTTGAACCACAATAGTTATAGCATAAAACGCCCATAATGATGCTCTAAACAGGATGGAGTAACTACTTCTTTAGAGAAGAACCTTCTTTGTGCAAATTATATTGTTTTACACGCACACGCATATAAAATAAAATCCAATATTAGTTTTGGTAAAAACATGCACTCGCTTTCCATATTAACTGAAATATATGCAAATGGCACATATAGAGCCTGTGTTTCCTTTACTAATATTATTGAGAACATTACATATTCTATTCTAAAACATAAAATCACTTACAAAAGCTAACACTATTTTAATATCATATATAAATCGTATAAATAAATAATGAGGCTATTTATTTTATATATAGTTTCTTTAATAATGATAATAACTAGAATTGTACATTTCCTAAAGAAAATGTGAATGGGGTTTGCGTGGCAAATCGACGGGGTACAATGCATTTTAATCGGTTGCTAGGGTGTTCTGAGTGGTTACTAGGCAGTTTAGGGTGGTGATAGGGTGTTCTGAGTGGTTGCTAAGGCATTGCTAGGCGGTTGCTAGGGTGTCCTGAGTGGTCGCTAGGCACCTACTGAGGCATTACTAAGCGGTTGCTAGGGTAATTTGAGTGGTTGCTAGGCAGTTGTACCCTAGGTTGTTACTAGGCAAGCCTCACATACATGCTAGGTCAATTGTTTATACTTAGTAAGCATTTCTAGCAAGTAACAGCACTTGGCTAGTCAATTTTAGCATGTGGCTAGTTGATAATATAGCTGTTGATAAATGGTTGCTAGGGTACTCTGTTTAGTTGCCATGGGCGTGGTTACAGAGTGAAGTTGGGTGTGGTTGGTTGCCTAAGTCAAATGAGCCAACCCCCAAGTCAATAGGACACTGCTATGCAAAGATATGCATGTAGGACAGTTATAATGGCAGTCTATGGGATCAGTTTGTGGGCGTGGCTTGTGAGCTTCATTATCATATTGAGATGCTGATTGGTTGCTTGAGTCAAATGAGCCAACCCCCATGTCTATAGGACAGTCTTATGCAAAGATATGCATCTGGGCCAATTATAATGGCAGTCTATGGGATCCGTTTGAGGGCGTGGCTTTTGAGTTTCATTATCATATTGAGATGCTAATTGGTTGCCTGAGTCAAATGAGCTCACCCCCATGTCTGTATGACACTCCTATGTAATGTTATTGATGTGTGACATTTATAATGGGAGTCAATGGGCTTGTAGGAAATGAATGAGAGTCAATGGGCCATGTTAAGTCAATGGGGACCACTTTGGGACATCCTAGCACCCCAGGGGTACAACTTATACCCCTTTTCGGGGTATGTTCCCACTTAGGCTGCAACCCCCTACAGATGTGATGAATCCTATATTTCTTTGAAATTCACACTCATGTGTGAATTCATGCGCAGTGATTCGTCAAAATTCGGCTCAATGTTAAGTGAAAGGGAGATTTGGGATTATTTGGAACGCCCTAGCTCCCCAGGGGTACAACATTTACCCCCTTTCGGGGTATGTACTTATGCGTGCTGTAACCCTTTCGAGATGTGGTGAATCCCATATTAGTACGAAATTCAGTCTTGGCGCTATGACGATTTCCGGGAATAGTTTGTACTGTGCAGGGATGTGTTCTAGAAAATGAATGGGAGTCAATGGGGCCATGTTAAGTCAATGGGAAACTTTGGGACGTCCTAGAGCCCCAAGGGTGCAACATTTACCCCCTTGTGTGTTATGTTCTTACTCAGGCAGCAACCCTCTCGAGATGTCTGAATCCCATATTTGTAGGAAATTCACTCTTGGCGCTATGATGTGTCAAAGTTTGTCCCCATGTTATGTCAATGGGATTTTTTTTTTTGAAAACCCCCTTATAAAAGTCATAGCACACCATTCCCGATAAAACCGGATGATTTAACCCCACTTTCAAGGGTCTGGGGCAAAAACTGCGGGACTAGTTACGCGCCGAAATTTTGTGTGGAAGAAAAAAAACAATAATCATACGAAAAAAGGCAGTAAAAATGAACTTTGCCTATGGCAAACCCCATTAATAATATTAATGATTTATTATTATTATTATTATTGTTATTATTATTGTACAGTACAGATGCTTAATAAATAACCCACTGTAAATTAAAAGCATTATATGCTGTTTTTTGTTTTCACAAGCTTTAGAGACGTAACATAAATTCCGCTTTTAAATAATAGCTCACCTATAGCTTTCACCATGAGGCTGTGTTCAAAATGACACATTTTTTCAAAGTGCACTGCGAAGGGAGCACAATTGTAAACATGAAGATCGCTAAAACTGAACTGTAAAAATACTTTGAAAGCAAAATTACACCTAAGAGAGATAATTAATGCATTTTTATTTTTAATTATTCCAACTTTAATTGTTAGAATGTTCTAAATGAATAGGGCATAGGGGGGATAAGAACACAGCCAGGAACTATGTTTCTAACTACAGCTCTACAGGTGTCTAGAGAGTGCTCAAGTTTGCGACGCAGTTTGCAATTGTTTGTTGGAACGATGGATTTGGGAAACGCCAAATCAACGAACTATGTAACGACGGAACTTGCAACCTTAGTTGGCTAACGATGGTTTTGGGAAATGCACCCCTGGATGTCAGTCTTTGACATGGACTTTGCTCTGCAGCGCCCCCACACCGTGATGCTCATGACATGAATAGCATGTGTAGTTTTCTTTTTTTTTTAAGTGAGGTGTAAATCGCCGTCATGCATGAAGGAATTATATTTTTGCACTTTTACGCATGCTAATCCATGATCACATTACACAATACTGAAACCGCACATCAAAATAACACATTGTCAATATTTTTTGAGACCCCCTCCCCCTCAACAATTTCACAAATCATGTTTTATAACAACGTCATAAATATTTTTCTTCACCCCAATTAGCCGAATCAAATCGAATTTGTCATTGAAATATATTTACATTAAATATTAGTGATGCTGTTATAAAATTATTTGACAGAGGATTCAGACTTTTACTGAGAAATTTTAATGACAAATTAAATTTGTTTCCCTTGAAAAAAGTGATCAGAAAAATATTCATGACACAATTATAATGGCTTCATTACAATCATGTTTATGACAGGTTTATGACAGATATACTGTCTTGGTAACATCAAGTTGACACTATAGTTGAACTAATGGTGGTGGAAAAACCTCTTTTATTTTTAGTTCTGCTCTTACTATACACAAGTCAATGCATGTTAGATGCATTTTATTTTGTGCTCCAATCAAAATGACCTTATCTGCCGGCGGCTATTATCATCCCTGTCACATTTTTCATTCTTCTAGCAGAAAGAGTTATTTTTCATAGCCATTCTATTTCTGTGGTGCAGGCAGGAAGCAGCCAAAGTGAAAGGAAGCAACAAAGTACAATTCATTTCCAATGAGAGGGCTGAACGGAAAGGAAAGTGGATGCAATCCCATCAAACTGCCTAGAATGTTGCATCTGATGGGTGTACAGGCAACACGCACATCTGGCATGACAGGATCCACCACAGCAAACTGGTTCGTAATTCATTTACAGTATATGTTTGGCAATAAGCTCCCATTATTTGCACGCATAATGTACCAAAAATCAACATTATAATATAATTATAAAAATATAAAAATGATTATATGTGTTAAATAACCAGTGCATGCAGCACTAGATTAGATAGAAATGGCACTACACACATGCAACTCTTATAGTTACCTTTTATTAGGTCCATATATATGCAGATGACATGATTTGGTCCCAATGTGTTACACATTAGCCGGTGCATGCAATAAATGGCAGACCTGTTCAGCAAGGATCTGCATGCATCCCTGTTTTAGGCAGGCATGGCATTACATGCATGAAACTCTAATAGTTAACATTTAACAAGCCCACATACACTCGCCGGCCACTTTATTAGGTACACCTGTCCAACTGCTCGTTAAAGCAAAGCATGTAGACATGGTCTGCTGCAGGTCAAAGCGAGCATCAGAATGGGGCAGAAAGGGGATTTAAGTGACTTTGCATGGTTGTTGGTGCCAGACGGGCTGGTCTGAGTATTTTAGAAACTGCTGATCTACTGGGATTTTCACACACAACCATCTTTAGGGTTTACAGAGAATGGTCTGAATAAAGAGGAAATACCCAGTGAGCGGCTTACAGTACGTATAATATTTATACTGCAGTGTGTATTAAAAAACAGGACTTTAATCTGCTGAAAGTGCTCAAGCACAAGGTTTCATTGTTTACTGCACACACCTCCAGTTTTTGGCTGTAGAGCAACCCTGTGAAATTTCCCATCTGTGATGCTATCCGCAACGCGTTTTATGTGGTCAGAGCCACACATTTCTGCTCCATTCCAGGTCTGTGTTAAAGACTTGGTGCGAAAGGGGCCTGCATAATTAAAATTAGAAGCGAAACAATAATTATGAATGTAGGGCTCCTGCAGTATAACAAGAACCGGCGGAAAAACATACAAGCATTCACACTCTGTGACATTTGCTACCAAAAGCATATTTATAATATGACTAACAAGAAGAAGAAGAATATAAAAGCTCAGTATAAGGTACACTCATTAGCTAATTGTTCAAACATCAGTACAGCTGAAATCAAAAACTAACCATGTTGATTTTGTTAGCTCTAGTTTTGTGGTGAACAATTCATCTGTGCGAGTCATTAAGAAAAATAAATAAATGTTTGTCCTTCTAATCTTAAACTGAAATCTGAAATGTGGGCTGTTTCTCAACTCCAAGTACGCAGAGAACAGATTTATGTTCTTGTGCAACACAATCTCACGGCAATTCGTAATTTTTAGATTTAGTGGCTAATTCGTATGAATTCGTATGATATAATTCGTACCATTTAGTACGATTTGCTCATCACCCAATGAAGGTTGGGTTTAGGGGCGGGATTGGGTGCCACACCTCCTTTTTAAAATCAAACAATTTAGTAAGACTCAACTCGTACGAATTCGTACGATTTAACCATTAAACTAACAAAACGTAAAATACTAACGTTTCCTCGTGAGATCAGGCTGTCTTGTGAAGACCGGTCCTGCCAGGTCACCTCAGAAAAACGATCTTGGGAGACCGCGAGAACAGAGAATGCGTCCTCTGAGAAATGAGATGCTGCTTTTTCCTGATGGTCACGTGACCTTCATGTGTTTTTAATGGAAAATTAGTTAAACATTACAGCATTAATACGATTTATTGTTTTTCCCCTATTTAAAATAAATACTCTGCATAAAGACTTCACGAATATGCGTTGCACAATATAAATAAAACTAATTTAAATTCGAATTTCAGCATATAAACAGCCTTAATGTGTTTATGCCTCTATTAAGATTTTTCATGGCAATGTTTATATTCACCGTCTCATTTAGGGAAACTCCTGAGATAATTAAGCTATTTCTCTGAACTTTAATAATAAATCTATATAAAATGCTGCGCTTCCCACCTCCAGTCGCAATGACTTCTGGGAATTCTAGAGCGAGTTCAGGGCTCAAGTCTGCATCCATGCATCCTTGATATCAAGAACGGGGTACTTTCACGCGTCCTTCGTTCGTGCGGTCTTAAGTATTGAAACTAAACTTTAGAAGTTGACGAGGACGCTACACGAGAACACGAAAACGCAAGATCGCTGAAGAACGCATATTGAGAAACAGCCTAGGTCTGTCTCAGTTATTGGGCGGGGCTAACATACTTAACCACGCCCCCTCCAGCTGTCAGTTTTGACATCAACAAACAGAAATGGTGAGGAGGAGGAGGAGTCTGTTAGGTTGTAATAACTCTCCACAAACACTTTTCTAGGGCTGGGTGATAAAATCGATATTGTCAATAAGGATTAAAAAAAGTTTGGTATATTGTTTCGGTATGAAGCGCTATAGTTTTTTAAAATGTGGCTGCTGAGCATGCGTCTTGGAAGGAATGCCAATAAGGGTGTAAGTTTGTCATTTTCAATGGATGTGCACAACTTGCGACTGCAAGTGGCGCACACGTGATGTGCGCACATTTTCCAGGTACACCTAGTTAAAAAACATCTGAACTTTTCCAAATGCCGCGAGAGCACCGCAATTCATATAAGTAGAACTAACCAATCTGCTTCACACTTTGTATGGTTTATACTGTACACATTTCAGTAATAATGGCAGACTAATTACCTCAGACAAAACTAATTGCCTTTTTACTTTTCTCAATAAACTTGCATTGAAGCTGCTGTAATAGTTTGTCCATTTGTCATCCTCTGAGTAAATGGTTGATGGTCACCTAGTTACGAGAGACACCAAAGAAAATGTTGAAGGAAACCACGCTTGTCACTTTAGGTCAGAATAATAGAACATGGTGAAATGAGTGCCGTATAGCAGCAGTAAGGAGATTGTAAATAAAAAGCATGTAAGGATGTTGCCAGAGTGGCTTTTTGGTTTCTTTTCTTGTGCATCCCAGCCACTAGCTCCCCATCTGAAAGAGTTTTTAGCCTAGGGGGTAATGTAGTCATTCAACACAATTTGTAATGTCGCAGCATGCATTTGAAACATGATGGCTAGTTACTTCACTTAAAAGCTCAGATTTAATTATCATAATTTGTTTTGTTTACTGTATCATTATTATTCACACTTTACAGATGTTGATCTACCTTTACCATTGCACACACTTTGTAACCTTTAGTTATTTATCCAGTTTAAGACTGTCTTTAACGCTTGTGTTTATTTTATTATAAAGAGATCAGATATTTAGTTTAAATATATATTTTTTTATTTTGACTATTAAAACTATTTGATTTAGAGATGTTGGTAAATTAAAATAAAGTGGTTAAATAACAAAAAAATTCTGAAATGTAGCTCCGTGGACATTTCTGGAGGCCGCGAATTATATAGCCGGAGGTACGTATGGCTGTGTTTCATATTTTAAGCGAACGCTACGGGGGCGGTATGACGCCGTTCTTTTTGCCGCTTACCGACTGACCGCTTACCTCCGTATGGAGGCCTTTCCCGCCGCAACCAGTTTGTCCCGTTAGCTCGTCGAATACGGATTGAGACGCAGAGAGGAGTTGACTACGACAATGACGACCGGGTTCGAGTCCGCGGAAAAGCGGTTCCAGAAATCACGTAAGACAAAAACTGAATCCAAAAAATAAAATCAACGAGAGTGAACAACAGGCTAAGAACGTGGTAAAATCCGAAAACGTGGTAAAAATCAGACGAGGGCTTTTCTTTTTCTGGACGGCTTTTGTAAACCGCTGGTTGGGTTTAGGGAAGTATGTGGGTGGGCGGGTCAATCAATAAAATTGGTTGGATTTAGGGAAGGAGGAGGGTGGGTCAGTCGATTGGCCAGTCGCCCAGTCAATCATTCAGTCAGACAGATGGACGGACGATCGACAGCGGCCTCTGGTGGGTTAATGCGAGAACTGCGTGGGAGCAAAACGATCTCTCGAGATATGAAAAAGAGAATGCAGCGGCCTCTCGCGGATTCCCGAAAACAAAACCTGCAAAAATACGTAGCTCCCAGGACATAATTCACGATCTCCAGAAACGTCCACAAGACTATGTTTTCACAATGAACCTGGGTTGAAAAATCCTAATATACTTAAATGTATTGTCAAAAAATATTCAATAATTATCCAAACTAAATGAAATGAAACATGAGATCGTGATCATTTTTTTTAAAAATATCGCCCAGCCCTACTCTTTCCCCCATCTTTCTGAATAAAACACCTACTTTACTACATCCAATCAGCTTGCAGTAGAAAAAAAAGCAAGTTACGCCCACTGTTTGCTCATTCAATATTCCGTTTGTCTAGGAACTGCGTCACAAATATGAAAAATAAATATGATCGCAGCTTCTGATCTATGTGGACTTTAAAATAAACAGTTTTTCGGGGCACAATTTAATTGTTTTACGTTCAATCCACTTCAATTTGTGAAAACTATTAAGCTAACTTAATTCCTTCATGTTGTCCCAGCATTTTTACAGTGTATATCATATCATCCGTCTTCTATTTGACCCATTGTATAAAGGACAAAACTGACAGTAAAGAAGAAACACTTAAACAAGACATGGTTGACATAAAACGTAGACATAAAAACTGCAAAATGTAACTATTAAACTATTATCGTGCAGCATTCAGACACGTTGAACATCTGCTCTCCAAAAGCTTTATAGCAGCTCTTAAAATGAATTGTCAGACTGCCTGTATGTGGATGCAGTTATCAGGGTCTGTTTATTCCTGCTCTACAGGGCCGTGCACAGACATTCTGAGCTCAAAATGAGAGTAGAAGAGCCACTGAGAGGGAAAAAAAGATGTACTGTTATGGTGGGATGATCATCACACTCGCTTTAAAAATGTTGTGTTTGCTGTTTGTGCAAACTTATTATTTAAAATGAGCTGAATCAACACAAGTTTTTTTTGGTAACAACTTAATTGTTTTATGTTCAATCCACTTAAATTTGTAAAAAAAAAATAGTAAGTTAACTTAATTCTTTCATGGTGTTTTAACACAAATTAATTGTGTGTAACCAGCCTGATCTCACGAGGAAACGTTAGTATTTTACGTTTTGTCAGTTTAGTGGCTAATTCGTACGAGTTCAGTCGTACAGAAATGTACGATTTTAAAAAGGAGGCGTGGCACCTAACCCCACCCCTAATCCCAACCGTCATTGGGTGATGAGCAAATCGTACCTATTTGTACGAATTAGATTGTACGAATTCATATAAATTAGGCACTAAATTAAAAAGTTACGAATTGCCGTGAGATTGCGTTGGTGGAACTCAGCATTTTTTAAAGCGCTGCATCATTATACAGTACTTTTTGCACTAGAGATAGTGGAGAGCCTATTTTAGATTTTATAATAGAAACAACTCACTTAAAATTACTATAAAACCAAAATTGTTTGAAAGGGAACACTTTACACTTTAAGGTTGCATTAGTTAATGTTAATTAATGCATTTACTAACATGAACAAACAATGAATAATACATTTATTACAGTATTTGTTCATGTTAGTTCATGAAAATACAGTCGTTCATTGTTAGTTTATGTTAACTCACAGTACATTAATGTTAACAAGCATGAACTTGGATGTTAATAATGCATTGGTAAATGCTGAACGATATTGTCATGATGTTATAAATATGTCATGAGTATTATAACAGTATTGTATTGTCTTTTAAATGTCATTAAATATTAATGACACCCTTAAAAAATCGTAATGAAACTTGTAATTAGACATTTTAATGACAAATACAGTTTGTTTCACTTAAAATAGATCAGAAAAAAACATTCATGACTCAATTTTAGCTTTTAGAAAGTATCTTGCTGTGTGAACGTTTTCAGCGCAATTGTATTTCAAATGTACCCAATCTTATCATCTCAAATATATTCAGTAGGGGAGTGTCCTTTGTATCTCCAAGGGTGAATTATTGCATACAGTGTGCTGACCCAAAAACTGACTTTACAAAATGTAAACCATTGTAATGTTTTATTTGAATGAGAGAACGGAATAATTTTCACAAAATTGTGAAGTAAATCCTACAAGACTGGTTGCTCAAAAGTCTTGTTCAGGCCTATTCAGTGTGTTTTTTTTATCTTATTGCAGCTACATTTTTTTCTCCAAAACCTACTAGCCACGTATATATATATATATATTTTTTTTTGGGGGGGTTCTAAAAAACGCAAGCATGCACATCAATATTTCTCATATATTATTGTAGCACAGCTGATGCATTTACATGGAATTTGTGGATGTGTGTAAACGTAACATTCTGTAGTGCATTTAGTTATTGCCCAGCAGGCACACAACGTCATAGGACATTAATGTTAGGTTAGATTTAGGCTGTGACTTTGGGTGAATGTCTAGCCATCAGTCATTTTGTTTGTACACAAAATAAATACATGTTGGTCAATACTATGTAATAAGTAGCTGAAATAAGCACAATTGTCAGGGCATGTCAAAACATCTCACAGGCCCCAAAATCACCTAAGACCCCTAAAGGTTAACATTTACACAATATAATCATCTGAGATATATTCAAGTACACAGATATATGTTAAACAAATGTCCATGACTTTTCTAAAACATTTTGCATTAATTTGGTTATTCCATAAGTTTTCCAGGCCTGGAAAATGCCTTGTCAAATACCATTACGATTTTCCAGGACCGTATAAACCCTGCGACTATTAGTACCTTATTATAAAGTGTGACCAATATTTTTGTAAGTCAACATTTTATTCTCTGTGGCATGTTATTTATTCTAATTGAATTAATATTGGGTTGAATTGAATCAAATTAGGGGTGACACGGTGGCTCAGTGGTTAGCACTGTCACCTCGAAGCAAGAAAGCCACTGGTTCAAGTCCCGTCTGGGTCAGTTGGCAGTTCTGTAAGGAGTCTGCATGTTCTCCTCGTGTTGGTGTGGGTTTCCTTCTGGTGCTCCGGATTCCCCCACAGTCCAAACACATGCGCTATAGGGGAATTGATGAACTAAATTGGCTGTAATTTAGAAGTGTGTGTGTGTGTGTGTGTGTGTGTGTGTGTGTGTGTGTGTGTGAAGGAGTGTGTATAAGTGTTTCCCAGTACTGGAATGCAGCTGGAAGGGCATCCGCTGTGTAAAACTTATTCTGGAATAGTTGGTGGTTCATTCCGCTGTCGTGACCCCTGATAAATAAGGACTAAGCCGAAGGAAAATGAATTAAATTGGGTTTGAATCCGTCAAATCAAATACTATTTAACTATTTGACTACTATTATTCAATTATCATAATTATCACCCCAGTTTTATTATTATTGTTATTATTATTATTATTATTACCAGTGGCTTAGAATATGACTAATGTCTATAATCTGAATATAATAAAAAACAAAATCAAAGATTTGGCCTTGTTTGACACAACACACTGAAGTGTCTGCCGGATCGGTGATTATTTGAAGTGCACACGCTGCAGGTACGAGAATTCTCCCAACTAAACCTTTCCCGCTTGTTTTGCCGTCCTCCTCCTCAACCTTCCTAAGTAATGTGAAATTAAAGGCTTCTTCACAGTCTATAATTAGTCGACCCTGACACTAATTAGAAATGCTCTGTATGGTGCCACTTCATATTAAACTGAATGGGATATTCTCTTTCATTTTCTGCTTCTGAACATTAGACCATATCGTAGGCAGAGAGAGAAATAGAGAGAAACACCACGCATAAACCTCCGCAAGAAGAAGAAAATAATAAAATAAAATACCTTTAGATACCTGACCAAACAGCATGAGGCCAGATACACACTGAGGGTGCAGATGAATATTTGGAGTTGCAGCATCGCGGTGAATCTTTTTATGAATCTGTTACACACAGATCTACAGAGCATAAACCAGTGGTGTAGTCCTAAAAAAAAAGTGGTTTACTATTACCCATCCAACACTAATTTTAAAAGTAGGCAAAGAAACGACGAAACTATATATATATATATATATATATATATATATATATGTATTTTTTTTAACATAAGTTACCTGTAACTATTGAAAGAAAAAACTAATACTAAGGAAGTGAATGGTTACAGGTGTCCAGCTTTCTTCAAAATATCTGCTTTTGTGTTAAACAAAATAAAAAAAAATGACAAACTGGTTCAGAACAAGTAAAGGTTGAGTAAAGGATGACAATTTTACTTTTTTTGAATGAACTATCCATTAAAAAAGGAAAAATATTTAAACAAATTGGTTCATTTTAAAGCGAGATGCTAATAGCCTAATCCTATTCTATGATTTATGCTTAGCAAATATGTATATATATATATATATTTATCAGGAAATTAAAAAGTTTTTTTCTTCAAAAACTCAAATACTAGCCTATACTCAAGTGTTTTTTTCCATGTTTTAAATAGAAATACCACTTTTTTTCAAAATGGCATAAATATAAACATGTTAAAAAATGTCCAGGCTCATTTACATATTTCACTATAATAATATAAATCATCATAGTAAATAATTTTTAACAAAGATACAACACAATCTTTCACTCTGATATGCAGTTAAAATGAGGACATTCACTGAGTGCTTCTGTCACTGTTTAATCTTGTGCATGAATGTATGATATATAATGCCACATGCACTGTAATGTGTTTATAATCAGAGTTAATTGATAATAAATGTTCGTTAAGAGTTGCATTTTTGTTGGAGGAACAGCTGTGATGATGAGGGGAGCGCCGGGGAAACAGTAGATGGGGAAACCCGATTGGTACATGTGATACAAGTGTTTCTATAGCAAAGACCTGCAAATATGCAGATATTATAACAATCTATAGATAAACACACCTTCTGCTCTCACTCTGCAAAGCTGTAGTTTGCTGATTAAACGAAAAACGAGTTGAAAACGGAGGAGCGGAAGTCATTCCGTTTTCATATCAAATTTAAGAGGACTGAGGTGATCATTTAGTAGTGGACAGTTCATGAGGAAATCGCTAAACATTTAGAGGCACTGAATAGAAATATAGGGGGCTAAAGCGATGCCCATGCTTTTTAAACATAATTTGACCTCAGTGTTTCAGCGAGACATCATTGTCATTGTTATCGGAAAACTCCCGAAATTTTCTCACAGCTGCTGCGGTCGTCAGGGGGCGGGGAATGGAGGAAATTAAACAAAAATGCACTGATTGCAACAAATAAGATGCAAGTAAACAAAAACATTTGGTATACAGTTAAAGGGGATGCGAATACACGTAAATTAGGGACGTCTAATCAGAAAAACAAGTGAGTATACCGAGGGTATACGCAATTATTGATCCTTAGTCGTAATATCCAAACAGCTCATGGAAACAAGTAGGCATATGAGTATACGTGCGTATAGCCCCGACTACACCACTGGCATAAACCCTGGATATATTATTCTGCACTGCAATGAAAAAAAAATGGTTGATTGCAAAGTGTTGCAAACAATTTATATAAGCTGAATTTAATCAAACAAATTAAGCTGAACATTACTAAATTTAACTTGTTTGTTTAAATTCAGCCAGTGGTGTGAAGTAACAAATTACAAATACTCAAATTACTGTAATCCACTGTGATTACGTCACTATTTTCCTTCAACCTGCAGTCACTACTTTATTTTTCTTGTCTATTGGGGATTAGAAAAATCAGTCCTGTGATTCCTGTCCAATCAAATCACACATAGAAGGTAAATCGCATCATAATGAACTACCTCAAGACACGGGTGCTTTATAATTGCAGCAAACTGTCTGGAAGCATTAAAAGTGTCCAAGAAGATGACACAATGACCCAGAGACTGTTTAGATCAGGGGTCACCAATCTCGGTCTTGGAGGGCCGGTGTCCCTGCAGGGTTTAGCTCCAACTTGTCTCAACACACCTGCCTTGATATTTCAAGTATACCTTGATTAGCTTGTTCAGGTGTGTTTGATTAGGGTTGGAGCTAAAAATCTGCAGGACACCAGCCCTCCAGGAACAAGTTTGGTGACCACTGGTTTAGATGCATGCCACTGGTGAGAAGATGACAGATGTTTACTGTATGATGACCGAAATGGCCTTGGACGTCAACATGATGTCAGATTGACATTGTACCCCAATGTCGTGGTGATGTTGCATTTTGTTTGGAAATAAAAATTGGGTTATTGTCAGAACCCAACATCAGGCCGATGTCAATGTCCAAGCTAAAACCAACCAATAGTGATTTGATGATTTATGCTCACCACATAAGTCGGAAGACTTGAGACGCAGAGAGGAGTCGACCGTGCAAGTCTGGCGAAGAACAGTTCTAGAAAGCCCACAAAACAAAAGGCAAAAAGCTGCAACCCAGTATTGGGAAACAGCCATACACACTCATTCACACACATACACTCATACACTACAGCCAATTTAGTTCATCAATTCCCCTATAGCACATGTGTTTGGACTGTGGGGGAAACCGGAGCACCCGGATGAAAACCCACGCCAACACATGGAGAACATGCAAACTCCACAAAGAAATGCCAACTGGCCCAGGCAGGACTTGAACTAGTGACCTTCTTGCTGTGAGGCCACAGTGCTAACCACTGAGCCACCATACCGCCATTTCAAAACTACTTTTTAATTAACTTGCACGGATTAATTGTTCACCCGAAGTATAACAATGTGCACCATCAAAATAACCACTGTAAATTTTGATCTCACAGACTTTTATCATTATAAACCTGCACTTTATGTCCTGAACGAATTTCAACATCTAAGTTTATGAACGCTGCCATATGCTGGGCTCATGAATATTCATTTTCTTGCGTGAACAAAGTTACTTAGCAAAGTCAGCATGACCTAATTAATATTTATGCCATGACGTCACAACCAGCCAATCATTTCCTCCCGAACTCGAAGACTAGCCTGAAGGCAAGCTGGTTGAAGGCCTTTTTGAAGTTATGTTTTATTTAGAATATAGGTTAGCATGAAAGCCCTGCAAAGTAATGCACTGCTACTTTCAGAGAAATGTCACAAATAACACGCTAAAAAGCTTTATTAGCTTAAGGTTGACAGGCAGATCTGAGAGTAATGGTTTGAGCGGAGAGTAATGGTTGGAGAAACGGGCGAAGGTGGGGAAAATGTTTCGTCTCTCTCACAAATCCTTCAGGGAACATGATCTTAACTGCGGTTTTGATGTATTCAGGAACATTCAGCATCCTACGGCTCCTAATTAATAGAATAGCTCTGAATTTTGACAGCAAAGCTCTTTACAGTACATCATGTCGCTGATGAGCCGTCTGCCTCACAGGCTTTACTGCGGCGCTTATTTATTCAATATACAGCTGTGAAGTTTAAAGTCTATATGAAAGAGCCTTCGCAACCAGTTTTGCTCCCATAATGTGACATTTTAGAGCACGGGTTTTGTCAATTGGTAATCAATAGGATTCTGAAGTGATTTAGCGAGGTGATTTACACAAATTAAGTTGGTACATATTTATCTTTAGAATAGCAGGTATTGATAAATCATAAACAATAAGCCCAAGAGTGTGCATTAATTAATGAAAGAACCAATTTTAATTTTATGTAGACCTCTAAGTCCACATTAATTCAGATACATAGAAAAAATTATACACTTATATATATATATATATATTTTTTTTTTTGTAAAAAAATCTGTGGATTTATGCAGAAGGATTTTGGGAGTATCGTAACTAAAAACGTAATATATGGAATAAAAATAATACCTTTTTAACTTTTTTTTAATGTTTACAATGCAAATCCAATTAGATCCACTTATTTGGTAAACAAAGCAAGTCTCATATAATATCTCTACTAAAAGACAGAACACTTCACACACTGTATTGTAAAAAAAAAACAAATGAACATTTACTGTACATATTAGTCAATAACATTACTGAAATTAATTCAAAAACTGAATAAATATAAATTTACACACATTTACACAAGCACATAAATAAACTCAATGATGGGCTAATAATCTGCAGAAATGTAGAAAATTTGAAGGTGAACTATCCATTTAATATATAACACTATTCAATGCTTTCTCCATAAAAAGAGAACGTTTGGAGGCTTGGATGAGGAATTGAGACAGAGGGAGGGTTTGCTCAGATGAGGTAAGTTGGTTCGGAAGACAAAGAAATAAAAGCCACAAGTTATTTAGCCAGAAAACAAAAGTGTCTGAGTGGAGAAGAGGCCTGCCGAGATGCGATTAAAAGTCTATTGATCTGGCCCTGCGATTGCTTTCTCCTGCATTATATGAAGCCATGTTTGATTCAGCTGCAGTGGAGAGATGGAGACGACAAAGCCAGAAACCACAACACTATCTGCTTCTTTTGCTTTAAATTGTCTTTGAGTTACGGTACATTAATGCAGGACTTATGAAAAAAAAATGATTCATTGGATTTGCTAAATTTTTTTAAAGGTGAGTGGCAAAACAAACTAATTAAGATGGAAGTTACTTAATGTAATTTGCTTGTTTAAATTCAGCCCATATACAGAGCATCCGGAAAGTATTCACAGCGCCTCACTTTTTACACATTTGTTTATGTTACAGCCATATTCAAAAATTAAATTAATTTATTTATTTCCTCAACATTCTACACACAATCCCCCATAATGACCATATGAAAAAAGAGTTTTTGAAATTGTTGCAAATTTATTAAAAATAAAACCCCTGAAAAATCACATGTACATCAGTATTGACAGCCTTTGCTCAATATTTTGTTGATGCACCTTTGGCAGTGATTACAGCCTCAAGTCTTTCTGATTTTGATGCTACAAGCTTGGCACACCTGTCTTTGGGAATTTGTGCCCATTCCTCTTTGCAGTACCTTTCAAGGTCTATCAGGTTGGATGGGAAGCGAAGGTGTACAGATTTTCAGATCTCTCCCGAGATGTTCAATATGATTTAGGTCTGGGCTCTGGCTGAGCCACTCAAGAACATTCACTGTGTAGTTGTGAAGCCACTCCATTGATATTTTGACAGTGTGCTTTGGGTCATTGTACTGCTGGAAGATGAACCGTCGCCCCAGTCTGAGGTCAAGAGCACTCTGAAGCAGGTCTTCATTCAGGATGTCTCTGTACATTGCTGCATTCATCTTTCCCTCTATCCTGACTAGTCTTCCAGTTCCTGCTGCTGAAAAACATCCCCACAGCATGACGCTGCCACCACCATGCTTCACTGTAGGGATGCTATTAGCCTGGTGATGAGCGCTGCCTGGTTTTCTCCAAACGTAACGGCTGGCGTTCACTCCAAAGAGTTCAATTTGAGTCTCATTAGACCAGAGAGTTTAGTTTCTGTTGCTCTGAGAGTCCGTCAGATGCCTTTTGACAAATTCCAGGTGGGGAGTGTCTTCAGTCTGGCTTCTCTACCATACAGGCCTGATTGGTGGACTGCTGCACAAATGGTTGTCCTTCTGTAAGGTTCTCCTCTCTCCACAGAAGAATGCTGGAGCTCAGACAGAGTGACCATCGGGTTATTGATCACCTCCCTGACTAAGGCCCTTCTCCCCCGATCACTCAGCTTAGATGGTCGGCCAGCTCTAGGAACAGTCCTGGTGGTTCCAAACATCTTCCACTTACGGATGATGGAGGCCGCTGTGCTCATTGGAACTTTCAGAGCAGCAGAACTGTTTCTGTAACCTTCCCCAGCCTTGTGCCTCGAGACAATCCTGTTTTGGAGATCTACAAACAATTCCTCTTTTTTCATGCTTGGTTTGTGCTTTGACATGCACTGTCAACCCTGGGCCCTTATATAGACAGGTGTATACCTTTTCAAATCATGTCCAACTGAATTGACCACAGGTGAACTCCAATGAAGCTGCTAAAACATCTCAAGGATGATCAGTGGAAACAGAATGAACCTGAGCTCAATTTAGAGCTTCACGCCAAAGGCTTTTGTTGAGAATGTTGTGGAAATAAATTAATTTAATCCATTTTGGAATAAGGCTTTAACATAAAAAATGGCTGATTAGAAATTTGTGTTAACGAACAGTTGGACAGGTGTGCCTAATAAAGTGTAGTTTAAAACAATAAAACAGTATGTTAATTACTACATTAAACACTTTTAGGATGTCAAGTGGCAGTTCACCAGAATTATGCATATTTTTTTCCACACTTTCTTTTCATTCAGATATTTTTCCACCATCTTCATAGCATTTGAAGTTCTTACATTTAGATTTTGGTCACGTGAAAACATATTAAGCTCTACAGTAAGGTTTATTGTCATATTTTATGGTATTTATTGTAGATCTAAATTAAAAAGCAATGATAACATTAGTAAAAAAATGCCTTATTTTACCATTATTCTAGTACTGTCAATGAAATCTTAACATTAGTAATGGAAATAATATAGCGGATAACACAAAAAAGAAAACTGCTATTTAAGCCTGTCGAGATAACGTGAGTTCCAACTTTGCACAATTGCGTCTTCAAACACAATAGTAAATGATGTTTAGATAACACAGACATGAGCAACTTGCATTTGTTTTCATCTTCTTAAGTGAAGTTTTACAAACTAATTTCGAGAGGAGCACGTGATATGATTGAGCACGTCTGGCTTCTCATCTGTAATCAGTAATAATCCAATTAGAACGATCCAAGCTTACTATATATGGATCATTTTCTCCCTACTGCTCTATCTTCATTTTGGAAGAATCCCCCCTTCCACCCCATCTCCTCCTTTTCTCCCTTTTTCTAAGGGGAGCTCTTGAGACCTACCTGATCTCGGATCCCCCTGATATGCTTATTGACCGGGCGGGAGCCTTGAGCTATCAAAATAATCTGCCAATGGGGTAAGCAAAATAATCTTACGTCAAAAGGAAAAACAAGATTATTTTGCTCACCCCATTGGCAGATTATTTTGCTTGTTTTAAGGAAAAATTCACTTAATATTGACATTTTATTTCTGAAAACAAGACATGTTTTGCTTGTCTAGAAAATTCTTCTCGATTTAAGAATTTGTAGATATTTGGACTAGAAACAAGACAAAAAATCTAAGGAAAGCATTTTTTTGCAGTGAATGTCTGTAGCTTTGCATGTTCTCGCGTTAATTAAATAAAAGTAGGGCATTTCGGAAATTGTATGTTCAAATAAATTGATTAAGGACATATTGTTAAATTCCCACATTTTTTCTAGTTTACATCTCGACTCAACATCTCAACTAACTATGCAGATAATAATTGTCAACACATCTTGACAGGTGAGCACTTTTAAATTGTATTGATCACTTCTGTTTACATTATGCTTGCATTACCAAGGCAATAGCACATTTTTATTTATGATTTCTATATGACTTTATTATGATTCCAGAGAGCTCCATTTCACTTATCAGCACCATCACCAAAGAGAGAGAGTTCGGCTCTTCTTAATTTAGCGGGAACAGTACATCAAGAAGAAAACTGTTAGCAGACAGCGGGTAAACAGAATAGCGGGAGCAATCGGGTGCGGAAGACACAGCAAGAGCGGGACTGAAGTAACAGATCTGCTGTATGTCTGGTTCTTCTGGTGCTGGACACACTCTCAGAACTAAAGGTACGAGAGCTGTCACTGGGGTGGTACCTTTTTAAAAGGTACATATTTGTACTTATAGGGTCCATATTAGTATCCTCAAAAGTATATATTAGTACCTACAAATTTTAGGAGGAACACTTTTGTGCTTTTTAGGTACTAATATGTACCCTTGAGGTATTAATATGGACATTTTAGGTACAAATTTGTACCTTTTAAAAAGGTACCACCCCAGTGACAGCTCCTGTACCTTTATTTTTGAGAGTGCACGGACCTCGATCCGCATGTTAGTGACCACTGATCTAGGCTATCTTTGCTACAACAAAAAATGCCGTTCGTTATGTTTTTGTGTCTGTCTGAACTTGTATCGAGTGTCTGTTGAAACACTGACGCCAATGCGCTGTGATTTGGCCTCACCTGCGCATTTGTGCTGTATCTCCTTCACATGCCATGTTGAATTCACACAGAAACTCCACACGCACACACCGACACATGAGAAAACGTGATGTCAACGACAGATTTACATACTAAGAGGTGATTGGACAGGTCTTTGCATGTGCAATTAAAGGTTATCGGAAGCGTACAAGGGTGGAACTGCTTTGTTGCAGTTGTTTTTTATTAACAAACCAATATTAATAATGCATATTCTGAACCGCGGATCACAGGGCGCACCGAACCGTGGGAGAACAATGGGACTTATTTTATCCCTACTGCTTATGCTAATGAGGGAGAGATCACTAGTGGGCGGGGCTTTCCTGCACTGATGACACATACAAAGGGAGAATGTCAATCAAAGTGTTTCTGTTATCAAGTCTGACTATGAAAAATACCATTAATACACGTTTACCATTAGAAGCTGCTTATATTCACACACTGCTGCCACACAACTGTTTAAATACTTTATAAAAGGGATTTTTTTTTGCATAATAGGTCCCCTTTAAATACACACACACACACACACACACACACACACACACACACACACACACA
>CAIGQZ010002445.1:1863144-1890362 GCA_903798205.1 Danio tinwini | reverse complement strand
GTCTGGATGTGAGCTTGAGTTATTAAGATGTATCCGGCAGGGGCTGCTCCACAGGATAAGACCTTCACTGCGAAGTGCTCTTCACTTTCTGAATAATTAGGATGGGTATCCACGTCTGAGCGCGACGCCAGCGTGAGGCATTCTTCAAGTGCATTAGCGAAGTGTTCAGCACCATCCAGACGTAAACAAATGAGTCCATTCACTGCAGCAGATAGCCAAAGGCCTCCTCTATTATTAATATTATGATTATTGTGGCTGCAAGGGAAAGGACTGGTGTTCATGTCAAGACACACTTGCCGCAGGGAGAATGTAAACTACACTCTGCATAACAATACATGGATATTTGTTACAGGTGCTTGGCATGTAGCATTTTATTTAACGTATAAGCTGGACATCATTTAAAGGATTAGTTTGCAGAAAAATAAAAATCATATTAATTATTTACCTTCATGTTGTTGAATGTCAGGCGTATGAGTAACTTCGGGCTTGAATGTATATACAGTTGAAATCATAATTATTATTAACTTTTTTTTTTTATATATTTTCCAAATGATGTTTAACAAAGCAAATTTATTTTCACAGTATTTCCTATAATATTTTTTTCTTCAGGATAAAGTCTTATTTGTTTTTGTTTTTAACTAGAATAAAAGCAGGTTTTAATATTTTTAAAACCATTTTAAATACTATTAGCCCCATTTAAGCAATATTTGTTTTGGATTGTCTCCAGAACAAACCACTGCTATACAATGACTTGCCTATTTACCTGAATTTTAACCTAATTAAGCCTTTAAATGTCACTTTAAGCTGAATACTAGTCTATTGAAAAATATCTAGCAAAATATTACACTCACTGGCCACTTTATTAGGTACACCTTAGTACCAGGTTTGACCCCCTTTTGTCTTCAGAACTGCCTTAATCCTTTGTGGCAGAGATTCAACAAGCTACTGGAAATATTCCTCAGAGATTTTGTTCCATTTTGACATGATAGCATCACACAGTTGCTGCAGATTTGTCAGCTGCACATCCATGATGCCAATCTCCCGTTCCACTACATCCCAAAGGTGCTCTATTAGATTGAGCTCTGGTGACTGTGGAGGCCATTTGAGTACAGTGAACTCATTGTCATGTTCATGAAAATAGTCTGAGATGATTGGCGCTTTATGACATGGTGTGTTATCTTGCTGCAAGTAGTCATCTGAAGATGGAGACACTGTGGTCATAAAGGGATGGACATTGTCAGCAACAATCCTCAGGTAGGCTGTGGCGTTGACACGATGCTCAATTGGTACTAATGGACCCAAAGTGTGCCAAGAAAATATCCCCCACACCATTACACCACCACCATCAGCCTGAGCCATTGATACAAGGCAGGATAGATCCATGCTTTAGTATTGTTGACCCAAATTCTGACCCGACCATCAGAATGTGTCAGCAGAAATGGAGACTCATCAGACCAGGCAACGTTTCTCCAATCTTCTATTGTCCAGTTTTGGTGAGCCTGTGTGAATTGTAGCCTCAGTTTCCTGTTCTTAGCTGACAGGAGTGGCACCCGGTGTGGTCTTCTGCTGCTGTAGCCCATCCGCCTCAAGGTTGGACGTATTGTGTGTTCAGAGATGCTCTTCTGCAGACCTCGGTTGTAACAAATGCTTATTTAAATTACTGTTGCCTTCTATCAGCTGGAACCAGTCTGGCCATTCTCCTCTGACCTCTGGCATCAACAAGGCATTTGCACCCACAGAACTGCCGCTCACTGGATATCTCCTCTTTGTCGGACCATTCTCTGTAAACCCTAGAGATGGTTGTGCGTGAAAAACCCAGTAGATCAGCAGTTTTTGAAATACCAGCCCGTCTGGCACCAACAACCATGCCACGTTCAAAGTCACTTAAATCCCCTTTCTTCCCCATTCTGATGCTCAGTTTGAACTGCAGCAGATCGTCTTGACCTTGTCTACATGCCTAAATGCGTTGAGTTGCTGCAATGTGATTGGCTGATTAGAAATTTGCATTAACAAGCACTTGTGCAGGTGTACCTAATAAAGTGGCCAGTGAGGGATTGTACTGTCATCATGACAAAAATGAAAGAAATCAGTGATTAGAAATGAGTTATTAAAACTATTATGTTTAGAAATGTATTGAAAAGAAAATGTTTTCCGTAAACAGAAATTGTGAACATATATATACAGGAGGGTTAATAATTCTGACTTCAGCTGTACAATGACGACACTACATGTTATCATTGATCAGATACTGTGTTGCGGCAGTAATCTTTGTGTGTAGGTTGGAAACGCTGGCGTTAGTTCTCCACCGCAGTGACCTTGTGTCCGTAAAAGCGTGACTGCTTGCATCAAAGGGCCGTCTGAATGTAAATAAGTCCGAGAAATGTGCTGAACCGTTCTCTGATCAGGGCGATTATCAGGGCGAAGTCAGACAATGCACAGATCCGTCCAGCCCAAACTGAGATCTGCTGACTTTGTTTCCATCATTTCAGCTCTAAATTATAGCCCGCTCCTCCTCTTCCAATTCATTCAGACCTGCTGTTATTTCATTTAGTAAATGCCGCACGCCGATCAATATCTGTAACAATTGCCTCATTATACTGATGGAGATGAGCATTGTTCATTGAAAGTGTCCAATGGAACGTAACTGCATTTGTATTGTGGAAGCGGTGCGGGTATTGTTCAGAGTTTTTGTTTAATTAATATAACAACTAACATGCACTGTATATAATCACAAATACATGAAACTTCATTAAAATTCGATTGATTTTTTTTCTTACTTTGCAAATTGAATAAACAATCTTAATAAGCTGTATGTAAGTGTTTGACTCTTCTAAAGCATGAAAATACCATAGTATGTGTGCAGATATTTAAGAAACATGCTAAGTGAACACACTTGTTTAACTGAAAAACAATGCTGAAGTCAGATATTCTGCTTTGAAAATGGTTTTTCTATGCCGGAACGATGTCTTTGTTTAGGTAAATTTAACCTGCACAATGCCAGATTAGCCAATTATAATTCAGCACTCCGGGTTGCCTTGTTGGAAAACAGCGTATTACATTCATTCATTCAGAAAGACTCTGAAAGCATGCGTCTGTGACCGAAAATGCGACCTTCGGTGGACATAGCAGTCATCGAAACGAGACAGATTCAGTTCCACATGAGGTTATTAATTAGCAAATGATATAAATATTACGAGCGTAAACATTAGGTGAGCAGGTTACACTGTAACTGCGTGTCCCAACAACACGCTTTATGACGAGATACGCAGTGATGAGCAGTTTGGCTGTTTGCACCAGACGAAACACGACAGAAATGTAAACACAGCCATTCAGAAGCACAGAATATGCACTTACTCACGAAATGGTAAGGTTTACAATCTATTTAATATATGTTAACCCTCTTTAACATCATCAATGTAGATGCTGAATCACTCATATGTGTTTAGTTCTAAAGTTCAATTTCGGTTTATTGTATTTTCCAGATCTGAGGTGAACTATCTGCTGCTGCTTTCAGTATACGGCAATAAATGCCATGTAAAATGTAGATGCTGAATCACTCATATATGCACTGCAAAAAATGCTTTTCTTACTTAGATTTTTTGTCTTGTTTCTAGTGCAAATATCTCAGAATTCTTATATCAAGAAACATATACTTGGCAAGCAAAACATGTCTTGTTTTCAGAAATACGATGTCAGTCTTTCCTTAAAACAAGCAAAATAATCTCCCAAAGGGGTGAGCAAAATAATCTTGTTTTTCCTTTTGACATAAGATTATTTTGCTTACCCCATTGGCAGATTATTTTGCTTGTTTTAAGGAAAGACTCACTTAATACACAAGCTTTACCTGAAGTGATCACTGGTTTCTGTTGTTCAGCTGTGAGAAATTGAAGCCGTTTCTAATATATCAATTCGAGGTGTTGGTTAGAACCAAAACTCCTTTTAATATGGAGAATATTCCCTCTATCGCGTGTCGTTGCTTTTATTTAGCACACAGTTTAAATCACTCGCTCCTGTACTCAATCTGGCAACCCGTGCTTGCCTTTGTTTTGATCCAGGAGAGCAATACCTAGTTTAACCACTGGGTGTCAAACTTACATACTGTACCTTTAAAAAGGCGGCACAGTGGCTCAGTGGTTAGCACTTTGGCCTCACAGCAAGAAGGTCGCTGGTTCCAGTCCCGGTTGGGTCAGTAGTCATTTCTGTGTGGAGTTTGCATGTTCTCCCCAAGTTGTCGTAGGTTGTTTTAGAACTTCCCATTCAGTTGCCTATGGGAGAAATGACTAGGAATAATAAACGGCAGAAAACGATCAAATTACTTGCTGTACAAACAAGTGTTTGCATGACTATACAGACAAAATAGAATAATATAATAAGAAAATATCAGTTTGCAACATCAAGCAGCAAAACGAGCTGTTTTTAGTGTCTAAAAATGAATGGAAGTGAATGAGACCGGAAGTCTCAAGCCAAAATGATTCAAATGGCTGCGCCCGCTCATACGCAGAGAATAAGGTGAATAGGGGAATCGATGAACTAAATTGGCCTAGTGTTTGAGTGTGTGTGTGAATGAGTGTGTATGGGTGTTTCATTCCATTTGGCGGTTCATTCCGCTGTGGCGATGCCTGATGAATAAAGTGACTAAGCTGAAGAAAAATGAATGAATGAATGTTCAATCCATTTAAATTAGCAAAAACTAATAGGCTAACTTGATTCCTTCATGTTAATTCCTTCACATCAATTGTGTGAAACCCAGCAGCTTTTACAGTGAATAAGAGGAATACACTGTCGTTAATTGGCTGCAGGAAAAGTAGCACGGTTGTGGGTGGTTGATCATCTACACAAACAGAACTCTTGTGGATAACCTTTGAGCTTTTTTTTGAGTGCTAAATAACTGCTGGGCTGTGTTACTACAGATCTGGATGGGGATTTATTTAACGCTGCACTAAATGACTTTGCCCATGGTTAAGTCAGGGTGCAGCCTATACTCTGTTTAAACCAGGTTAGTGTTACGCACTGCTGTATCCACAATGACACCATTCAGAGCGGGTCTTCGGAGATACGAACCTCTTTGAACAGCCTTGCCTTGGGCATTTCAGCGGCGCATTCATGGAAATGTGGAGCTCAATTTCATAAAAAAAGCATAACCAGACATTGTTTTCGACGGCGCTTTAGACATGTAAAGTCCTGTCAGGATATAACACAGCATAATGGCTTTTGGCTATTTAATTAATTTGTTTATTTGTTTTGAAAGGGGTCTTATTATGCATAAATCACTTTTAAATGGGGTTGTGTGGCAACAGTGTGTGAATATAGCCAGCTGCTAATGGTAAAAATTAAACAATTCGACTTTATGTAATCAGACTTGATGAAAACAGTCTGCAGAAAGACTTTGATTGACGTTTTCCCTTTGTACGTGCCATTAGAGGGGGAAAGCCCAGCCCACTAGTGCCCATCTCTCCCTCATTAGCATAAACAGCAGCCCTGAGTGAGAAGCAGCCGTCTGTCCATTAGCCGTTATAGTGTTTGAGCTGCTGAAGATAATGTCATAGACTAAGAAGATTATAGATGTGGAGTTTTAGATGAAGCACAAAAGAACAGCAACAGGAGCGACATAGACTGACAGAAGCATGAAGCACACACCGACACTAAAGCACACATGCACACCTGACCAGCAATAAGAACACTGGCCTGTGTGAATTGTAGCCTCAGTTTACTGTTCTTAGCTGACAGGAGTGGCACCCGGTGTGGTCTTCTGCTGCTGTAGCCCATCCGCCTCAAGGTTGGACGTGTTGTGTGTTCAGAGATGCTCTTCTGCAGACCATATCAATTATGGTTTTGCATTTGCTAGTCATAGATTAACAATGGCTGGGTAATGACATGATAATTGATGTTAAAAAATCAATACAATTAAAATAAATAAATAGAGGGGCTAAACAATGGTGCAGTGGGTAGCACAGTCGCCTCACAGCAAGAAAGTCGCTGGTTCGAGCCTCAGCTGGGTCAGTTGGCATTTCTGTGTGGAGTTTGCATGTTTTTCCCGTGTTGGCGTAGATTTCTTCAGGGTGCTCTGGTTTCCCCCACAGTCCAAACACATGCGCTATAGGGGAAATGAACTAAATTGTCCGTAGTGTGCGTGTGTGAATGAGTGTGTATTAGTGTTTCCCAGTAATGGGTTGTGGCCTCCGGGTGCTCCGGTTTCAAGTCTAAACACATGCGCTATAGGGGAATTGGGTAAGCTAAACTGTCCGTAGTGTATGTGTGTGAATGAGTGTGTATGGATGTTTCCCAGTGATGGGCTGCAGCTGGAAGGGCATCCGCTGTGTAAAACACGCTGGATAAGTTGGCGGTTCATTCTGCTGTGGCGACCCCAGATTAATAATGGAATGAATAAATAAATAGATATGGTTAATATTCATAATATTAAATAATCAATACTTGATTTTATATCTCGTTTTAAGATTATTAATCAGCTTTAAATATGATAACATAACTAAAAATATTGCTGATTTTACACAGTGTTTTCGTGTTTGATGGGGGCTGTCAATCAATATTATTTTTGTACTACATAAACTCCATATTTTATTCCCTATGCTATACAAAAACACAGAAACGTTTAGCATTTTTACATAAAATATGGAATTAAATCAAAGAAAATATACTTACTACACTTGTGTGGACATTTTGCACATTCATATTGCGCTACTTTGTTAAACAAAACTCTAACAGTAGTCGGACGTGTGTAGGCTATAATGAATATGCAACTTCTGAGTCAGTCAGTACTATCATCAGTTTGTTTACAATCGATTACTGCTGCCTTTCTACTTCCGCGTATGTCCTTATACCGGATATTGTAGTCCGTCGACTACTTATTCCTATTGAAGCCAAGCGCGTAGCAACTCTACAAAACTACAATTCCCATAATGCAGCACACATGTAACTTGCCGCATGTACTCCGGCTGACAAGATACTGACGGGTCCAGCTAAAAGAGACCACAATCTCTGATTCTCTTCACTTTATTCTCTTAGTGGTCAGTCATTGTTCCTATTTATATATACTTTAACGATGTTTTGGTGTAACGTTACCGAGGCTTTAAAATACACTGTTATGAACACGAATAAGAGACGTTAGCTGTGCTTGAAGAGTTGTCGTTTGCTGTCTTTTCTGTTCAGAACTGACAAAAACAAAACAACAACAACACGTAGCATTATTTAGTAACTTATATAGACTCGTGTGGAGAAGTTATGTTTAAAGGAAGTTTGTGAAATGTGCTGCCACTGTTAGGTAAACAAACAAGCACTCAGGTATAATGATGTAACTTAGCTATCAATATACTGTATCATTTACTAGCAGCATAACATGATTGATGTTTGTTTAGTATGAAGAATTCGAGTTTGTAATGTATGGCAGTGTTGTTTACTCTTTCAGAAAAGATTGGGAAGCTAAAAAAGAAACATATATCAAAGTATCAGTTATTTTAAAGATAAAGCTGTACATTTCACAAATAAAGCTGGTTAGGTTTTACGTAATAAAACAATAGACATACACAAATATAGACAATGTATTGTGAACGTATCTCAAGGGTATAATGGGCTAAAGTTGATTTGTTTTATTCACAAATTCAGACTTTCCCTTTCTTAATATTATTTCAAAGTATTGTTTACGAATTCTATTAAATGAAATCATATGATCAGCCAATAATCAAAGTACAAGAGACATTCTACTACAAACGCACATTTTCATAATAAATCTGACCTTTAAGCATGTCGTCCTCAAAAAATTATACAAAAACAAGGATAAAATCATACAACTTAGTGATTAAACACATTATTGATCACTGTCCGCTTCTCCTCCATCAAATGATGTCACTTCCGAGTCATAGCTAGGCCCACACAGAATCTGCGTGCGCAGAATTCTGCAGATTTTTTCGCAGATTTTTTCGCAGATTTATAGCCCATCATTAATTCTGTTTATTTATTTACAGTTAACTATTTACTGTTAATCTAATTGAATTAGCATTTTTAACATTAAATAAAAGTTAAAAAGATATCATTTTTTATTTCACATTTTAAGGTTTTAGTTATTAAACTCCTAAAATAATTCTGCAGAAATCCGCAGATTTTAACCAAAATTCCCTGCAGAAATAGCAAAAAACGTCCGCAGATTCCGTCTGGCCCTGGTCATAGCCTTAAAGGTGTATTGCAGGCATTGTATGTTAAATTTAATGCAAATGTGACAGGATATTTATTTGTATTATATATTTGTAGTATTTATTTTTAGAATTTATTTATAATTTCATGTTTTTAGTCACTTGGTGTGAATGATAGCAACTTAAACTTGCTATTTCTGAAGTTTTTTTTTTCCTAAATAACAGTTTTTAGCATAACAAAACTATTACAGGTGTAGGTTCAATTGTGCTGAGGACAAGAACAATGACAGGGTTTGTACATTTGTAAAGCGTTTTTAGTTAAGAAAAACAATCTGAGAACCAAATGAATGACATATTCCTTTACAGAACAATTCACAGAAATCAACCATCAACCCATTTTTTTTTAGAAATCTTAAGGATGAAATGTTTTTTGTTTTTATTTCAGGGACAGATGTTGTTTTGAATGCGATTTCAGACCGAATATTCAAAGTAGCGTGGGAAACAATTCAGGGATTGTGAAAATCGTTTCCACACTTCAAAAATCAACAAATGTCTGAATATAAAACCATTTTTTCCTCGAAAATACACCTTAAATCAAAACTAACTATATTGATTTTGTTAGCTCGCATTGCTAGATTTGTGGTGAACAATTTATCTCTGCATGTATTTTAGGAAAAACTAAATTGTTTGCCTTTGTAATCTTTAATTAAAAACGGAAAATGCAATTTCTGTTTGTTTTCATTTGAATTCTCAGATTAGGGCTGTCTCTCAATACCAAGTAGGCAAAATTCGGACTTGTGTCGTTGAAAGTTCAGACTTGCCAAGTCCAGACTTGGAAGAACGAACTCCCGAGGACGCCACAAGTTGGGTACTTCTTTAAATAGAACGGCAGCATACTTTATAATGTCCCTTACCTCACAATGGATTCATCGGTTTCATTGTACATTAACAATAAAATTATTTAATTATATAAAGCACAATTATTATTATATTGCTACTATAAACCTATATTTTTAATTTAAGAAAATGTAAACATAAATCACTATGAATGTGAAGTAAAATGTGTTATTATACGCAGACTTGTGTGTTTGATTATCATATTATTAATGGACATTATACAAGTATAAAGTACAAGACGTAAACAATAGGAAGATAACATTAGGCAGTTTGGTAAACAAAGACAAACATTGTACCACATGGTAACATAATTAAAGCAATTATAAAACATAACAAAATAATACACCTGAGAACAAATAATAGACCAAAAACTGTCCGTTAGATATGCACAAGATGTATTAAATATCATGTTTTAGCTACAATAGACAGATGCAATCCAGCGTTACATCCCAGATGGACTGGCCGATTAAAGCTGCTCTCGGCGGGGGAAGTGATGACGAAGCTCCCGCTGACAGTCAGAGTGTGCATTAGCTGAGGCACATCATAAAAGACGCACTATCTTTGTGAATAAACATTTTTGCCTGAAAGTCTTAAATCTTTATTTTGTGACACAACAAATAAGTATTTTTAAAACCGTGCAGGGTTTCTCCTCCACCATTAGCTTTCGCTTGTTGGGCTGCAATGCATTCTGGGATACTGGCGTTTCGCAAGTTCACACAAGTCACGGTTGTTGCTAGATCAGATAGGGATGGAAGTTACTGAGACAAAATATTTATATTTTTTTATAAAATTTCCCATTTATTTTATAAACCCAACCTTCACAGTAACGTAACATTAGTTGTACTGAGTATTATTAATGCTATCTATAAAATTTAATTTTTTAAATCCTACCCCAACCCTAAACCCGACACTCACAGTACTGTAAATATATTAATTTTTGTTATACAGTGTCATAAAAAAATGCTGCTATATTGATGTGCATAGCACACTTCCGGCTGCGTATCCAATCTAGACTTTACCACAAGACACCTATCGATGCGTTTTTGACAAAAGGGGCGGAGCAAGTACACATCCGGGAATTTTGAATTGGAACAGTACTTCGGCGACGATTGATGACGCTTCACGAGGACACAAGAACGCAAGTACAGACAAGAATGCATATTGAGAAACAGCCTAGGTCTGTCTGCGTTATTGGGCAGGGCTAACATACTTAACCACGCCCCCTCCAGCTGTCAGTTTTGACATCAACAAGCAGAAATGGTGAGGAGGAGGAGTCTGTTAGGTAGTAATAACTCTCCCCAAATCCTTTTCCGCATCTTTTTGAATAAAAACACCTACTTTACTACATCCAATCAGCTCGTAGTAGAAAAAAACAAGCCACGCCCTCTGTTTTCTCGTTTAATATTTCATTTCTCCAGTACTGCATCAAAATACGAACAAAAAAGGAAATCCAGAATGAATTTGAAATTGATCACGTGTTTAATACATCTTTTTTTATCCTCTCATCTGTTGTTATTGTGTGTGTGTTCTTAATCAGAATGAATGGTTGTGATTTATACTGTCTGCTCCATTACAGTCACATAAAGAAAGATCTGTGTACAGTATTTTCACATCCATCATGTTTCCCGCATGAACAGGTCTTGCTCACAGACGGCCTTCGCTGTGTCTGATCATGTCTCCTCCTCGGCTCACTGGAGCCCTGCGCTCCTTTTCTAACGTCAGCAAACAGGATGATTTAACACAAGACATTTATGATCTGAAGGTAAGACTACATCAATACAATTGGAAGTCAAAATTATTAGACCTCCTGTAAATTTTTATTTCCCAAATGATGTTTCAGGAATTTTTCACAGCATTTTCTGTCATATTTGTTTCTTCTGGAGAAAGTCTTATTTGTTTTATTTTGGCTAGAATAAAAGCAGTTCTTAATTTTTAAAAAAACTATTTAAGGTCAATATTATTAACCCCCTTATGGAATATTTGTTTTGGATTGTCTCCAGAACAACCACTGCTTAAAATGGCTTGCCTAATAACCGGATTTTAACCTTATTAAGCTAGTTAAGCCTTTAAATGTCACTTTAAGCTAAATACTATGTCTCAAAATGATTATGTTTAGAAATTTGTCTAAAAAAATCTTCTCTCCGTTAAACATAAATTGGGGAAAAATATAAAGGAGGGCCAATAGTTCTGACTTCAGCTGTACATTTGTTCTTTTGGTTGTTTTGACATAATTCTATTGGTTAGATGAACACATTTGTAGTTTTATTGAGTTTTTGAGGGACAAATGCAAACTGTTTATTCAGAATTGAATGCCCAAATCAATTTGTCGAAGATGAAGAGCTGATGTCAAACATCAAAACATGTAATAGAGCAAAATGAATGACTATAATGTGTTTTACCACAGTTTGTGACTCAAACATCACACATCTAAACAGGTGTAATATGTGTAACAATATACCAAATGGTCCTATATCAGGCATATTTAGAACAATAATCATTTTGATGACATATTAAAATATTACAGTGTAGTCCCAGAATTATAATTGTTATTTTAATAATTGATGTTTAATCAACATTAGCAAACAGGATTATTTAAAGACATCTATGATCTGAAGGTAAAGCTACATGACTGGAAGTGGAACTTTGTGTACTGTTGGTTATTTTGTCATAAATCTGTTGGTTAGTTGAACACATTTGTAGTTCTAATGAGGAACAAATGCAACCTATTTAATCAGAATTGAGTGCCTAAATCAATGAGTCAAAGGTGAAGAGATCATTTCATGTTATACAGCTAAATAATGACTAGAATGCATTTTAACACAATTTGTGTAATAAATGTCGCACACCTAAACAGATGTAATAAACATGACAACATACAGTTGAAGACTAAATTATTTGCCTGCCTGTGAATTATTATTATTTTTATTCCCCCCAAATATTTTCCAAATGACGTTTAACAGATTCAGCAATTTTTCACAGTATTTCCTTTAATATTTTTTCTTCCGGAGAAAGTCTTATTTGTTTTATTTTAGCTAGATTAAAAGCAGTTCTTATTTTTTTAAAAACCATTTTAAGGTCAATATTATTAGCCCCCTTAAGCAATATTTGTTTTTGATTGTCTACAGAACAAACCACGGTTATACAATGACCTGCCTAATTACCCGACCCTAACCTTATTAAGCTAGTTAAGCCTTTAAATGTCACTTTAAGCTGAATACTAGTATCTTGAAGAATATCTAGTCAAATATGTGCTGTCATCATGGCACAGATAAAAATAATCAGTGATTATAAATGAGTTATTAAAACTATTGTGTTCAGAAATGTGTTGAAAAACATTCTTCATAAAAAAAATAATAATTTAATACAATTTTACGGGAGGGCTATAATAATTCTGACTTTTACTGTACCAAATGATCCTATATCAGGCATATTTAGATCAATAACCTTATGAGTTCATATTAAAATATTACAGTGTAGTCTAAAATTATAATTGTCATTTTAATATATGTTCTCCATTGCAACACTCATTTAAACCTCTAGGGCTTGCACATTGGCATTTTTTAATCATTTAAAATATAATAAAATGTTTTAATATATAAAACAGGGTGACACGCTGGCTCAGTGGTTAGCACTGTACTGTCACCTCACAGCAAAAAGGTCGCTGGTTCGAGACCCAGCTGGGCCAGTTGGCGTTTCTGTGTGGAGTTTGCATGTTCTCCCCGTGTTAGCGCGGGTTTCCTCCGGGTGCTCCACTTTCCCCCACAGTCCAAACACATGCGATATAGGGGAGTTGGATGAACTAAATTGGCTGTAGTGTATGAGTGTGAATGTAAGAGTGTATGGGTGTTTCCCAGTACTGGGTTGCAGCTGGAAGAGCATCTGCTGCGTAAAACATATGCCAGAATAGTTGGCGGTTCATTCCGCTGTGGTGACTCCTGATGATTAAAAAGGGACTAAGCAAAGTTCAAAGTATGTTTGCTAATTAACAAAAATAGATCTGTTGTGCTGAGGAAGATCAACATTATTTCATCCCAGATTTTCTATTCACAAATAATTTATTATTTATAACAAATAAATGATTTTTGAAGCATAAAAAAAAAGTTTTGTATTGTATTTAAATCCCTTTTGTAAATAATATTTGATGCGGACATCAAAATTAATATTTTTTCTTGTATTTATCGATGCCTTATCTTTGAGCCTATTGCATTTGCAGGATGTACGTTTTTTCCTAAGCAAATAGTCCATTCTTTATTTACTGTCTTATATTCAGCATAGCACACATATGCTGCAAGTTAGTGCAAATAACGAATGGAGTCTGAATACAGTTTTGAAAAAAGCAAAGGACTTTTGAATTATATTAATTTTATTGTCAATCAAACCTGTTCCTGGCATGGCAGTATAATTGTACATGCTCTAAGTGCTCTTATTTTGAACATTTTAAGGGCGGGGAAGTTCTTTAATGGCTTGGAAATCCATTATAATTAATGACCTTTATATAGCATCGTTACTTGTTTCTAATACCTAAAGAGGTTTGAGATTCGAACAGAGCCCTTATACTAAATATTAAGTTTGAGACGCGGATCTGTGGTTAACTAACATTGAAACTTGAGGAAAGAAATGGCTTGGGCCTGCATTTAGCTGTGCAGTGTGTTTGTGAAACATTAAAATAACTATTCAATTGAAATGTATTTTCAAAAAGGTATTTTCCTGTGAATTTTTAGCATTATTATTTCAGTCGTCAGTCTATCTATCTATCTATCTATCTATCTATCTATCTATCTATCTATCTATCTATCTATCTATCTATCTATCTATCTATCTATCTATCTATCTATCTATCTATCTATCTATCTATCTATCTATCTACCTACCTACCTACCTACCTACCTACCTACCTACCTACCTACCGACCTACCGACCTACCGACCGACCGACCGACCGACCCACCCACCCACCCACCCACCCAAATGCTGCTCTGAAATGGCTATCTTTGCTCAGCATCAGGTCCACAGCAGCAATAATTTTGGCGGCGAACTACAGACATGTTGTTATTATTATTATTATTATTATTATTATTATTATTATTATTATTATTATTATTATTATTATTATTATTATTATATAGGCCTTGCTCGGAAGCAGTCATGCTGCTCGGAAATGGCTATCTTTGTTCAGCATCAGGTGCACAGCAGCAAGACGTTTGGCAGCGAACTATGACCTTATTTTAATGAAAATTGTGTAATAATACTGCTAATTTATGTTTTTATTTTATTTATGCATATGCAATGAATGTAAGCCTGCTAACTGATCAAATGATATATTATGTAAACTTACTTTTATATATGTATATATATATTTTATTATTATTATTTTTTTTAAGTAATAACAATTAAAAACATGGGTATTATTTTGAGGGCGACGTCACAAGTCATATTTGGTTGACCAGTCAGAGGAAAAAGGGCATTTCAGCACTGCCTACATGTGTATAATGAATTTTAAAGTCGTCCATTTTCCTACCCTAAACCAAAAAATGAATATCCAGCCAAAATCCTTTTTGTTTGTTTGTTTTTTTTTAGCAAAAGAAAAACCTTAAAGTTTCCTTGGTTTTTCTTTTTATTGTTTAAAAACGGATATGGAATTGACGGAAGATGCCCTGATTATGTATAAACGGCAGTTTGGGTGACCAGCTGTGATTTGATGAAATTGTTATATGATGTAATAAATATTGCAGAAAACCTTAAACAGTTATCTTTTTATAACATCATAGCCCCATAACTTAATAATGTACATTATTTAGCACAAGCAACTTTAAAAAGTGTATTTTGTATAGCCATTACCTGTAGACATTTCTAAGGATGGGCAATTTAAATTTGAAATTTTACCAGCAGATTAGCTGTGATATATGGATTAAAGTGGATTTAGGGCCACAGATGTATCTGCAAAGTGCTCTTTTATGCTGATAATATCAGGCTACAGATTTATATCACTCTAATTAATAGCCAAAACAGCTTTTGTCTCTTTGTAATCTGATGTCCTCTGTCTGTACTTTATTTAATCGTGTTTCTCTGACCTTGAGAGTGTGATTCATATTGTATTATATGACCGCTTTGTTTCTCTATCATTCTCTCTCTAACTCTGTCTCAGCTTTACCACCATTGGGATTTTGTGGAAGCAGAAGTCCACACCTCAGTGTAGCGTAAATTATTTTCTCTTTTCTAAATTCAGATTTCTTTATCGCTTATCTACTGCTTTTGGACAGAGAGCAAAAGGTTCAGGTTTTTCCAAACACCCACTTATAATGCTGAGTTTAAGAGGGCACTGAATTGCTGATACAGTGGCATGGTGTTAATTTACTTACCGGCCTGGTGGCATGACCTATTGAGCACACATCACAAACCGAGGCACTTTTTAAAATAACCTTTTTACTGTACCTTCCCTCTGTATGCAGTGGAATATCTTTCATTAATATTTCATAATAGTGATTTCTGTTTCAGAGTTTGTAGAGTCTCATGGGAATTGCTAGTCAAATAATTACATCTCAGTTTGTAATCATTTTTTTTTCCATGTGTTTTTTGATATTGTATGTTTATGTGTTGTAGCAGGGTTTAATACCGTATTATGACTTATTTGTGATTGCAATGCCTTATTAAACAAATAAACAAACTATATACAGTATATTTCACTGCTTTATGGCTGTGACAGCAGTACGATTTGTCCACTGTGGTGTTATGGGGGTCCACCATTGCACAAACAAGGCCCATAAAGACATGGATGAGTGAGTTTGGTGTGGTACATCTTGACTGTCCTGCACAGAGTCCTAAACTCAACCCGAATGAACCCTGTTTAGCATTATTTCTTGCGCTGTTTTAATATTTTACAGCCTTTCAAGATCCAAAATGGGATTTTAGTTTCAGAGTTGGTAGAGTCACTTGTGGGAATTGCTAGTCAAATAATCAAATTTTATTTTTCAATTTGTTTCTTGATATTGTACGTTTATATATTGTGAAATTACTTATAGTTGCAGCAGGCTTTATTACTTTATTATAACACATTTCTGAGTGCAATGTCTTTTTAAACAAACTAAAATATATGTATAATTGGATTGGACTGTGAAAAGTGAGCTTTGGGTCTGTGATGGGTCTTTGGGTCTTATGCATTGCACAAGATAAGGTCCATAAAGATATGGATACGTGAGTTTGGTGTGGAGGACCTTGACTGGCCTGCACAGAGTCCTGTCCTCAACCCAAATGAACACCTTTGGGATGAGTTGATGTGTTTCATTAATATTTTACAGCCTTTCAAGATCCAAAAAAGTGATTTTGGTTTCAGAGTTAGTATAGTCTCCTAGGGGTATGGCCAATGAAATAATTAAATATCAGTTTGTAATCAATTTTATTTTCCAATTGTTTCTTGATATTGTATGTTTATGTGCTGTGAACATACTTAACATTGCAGCAGGCTTTATTACTGTATTATGACACATTTCCGAGTGCAACGTCTTATTAAACAAACAAAATAAATAAATAAAATATATGTATAATTGGATTGGACTGTAAAAAGTGAGCTTTAGGGCTGGGATAGCAGCAAGTTTTGTCCACTGTGGTGTTACATTGCACAAACACAGTTTGGTGTGGAGGAACTTGACTGGCCTGAAAAGAGTCCTGACCTCAACCCGAATGAACAAATTGAGGATACATTAAAGTGAAGACTTCCAGCTAGGCCTTCTTGTCCAACATTAGTGCCTGGGACCTCAAAAGTGAACTTCTAGAAGAATGATCAAAATGATTGTAAACACACTCCTAAACCTTGTGGAAATCTTTTCCAGATGACTTTAAGCTGTTATAGCTGCAATTGGTGAACAAACACCATATTAAACCCTACAGGGATGTTTCCGGGTTCGTTTGACAAGTGTGGGTTCAGTTGGCTGTCCTGACCCGGATGGAAAAAGTGTACCAGAGCGTAGTTCAGTTCAAAGCGCGCCTGAGCCCTAAACTTAAGATGCAACATCACTTTAGAGGGACTGTTTCATATGGATTTAGTAATCATTCATACTTTCCAATGAACACAAACTGTCATAGTTTATTAAAGACGCAAACCCCTCGCTGCACGTCAGCAGCACCTTCAGCAAACCTCAGTATTGTTTATATCATGAATATTCAATGTTTTCCAGACCAATTTCTATGATTTTATACAGGGTGTTTGTTGATTTAAGGATGCTCATTTATATATATATTTTAATGTAAGCTTTGTTGCATCTTTTTTTGCAGACCAAACGCTTGAAACGACAGGAAATTTTTGCCCGTGATGGTCTAACATGGCAGAAGATAGTTCAGTTCTTCACCCAACATCTACAGAAAAAAGATCAGCCGGCGGCCACTCAGGAGCTGAAGAACATCCTTCAAGCAGCCAAACAGATCGGTAGGTAACTCACATCCTAGGTGTTTAAAAGCAATTACAGTCCAAGCAGGAATATGCATTTTACAGACAGAAAGTTCCATTGTGGACTGCTTTATTTGCATTTCTGATGTGACAATGCAGTTGATGATGGCTTGATATACAGGTAGTGTAGCTATAGGTTGCTGATAGACCTGTCACGATAAGTCATTTTTGTTGTGCGATATATTGTCATAGAAATTATTGCTACTGAGAAAACCTGTAAAACTAAAGATATAGACAACAGTCAATAAATTAGGCTGAAACTTGCGGTTTATGTTCACTTGAGACATAGAAACTGCATTTACATTTGTGTTGTAATTATTTATAATCATGACGAATATTGTGACGTTCTGATGATGCTCTTCAATCAGTTATGATTAAATATTTATTTAACTACATGATAGAAGAGAGCTTTTAGACTTAAATTAAGTTGTTGTTTCTTTCTCGAAAGGTATACTGTATATTAAACACACAAATCTAAAGAATAACACCTAAAATGTCATGTGATACTGAAAACTTTGATCCTTTAATCACCAGTTTTGTTGGACGTCTGCCTTGTTTTTTTTTTGCACATGTTTTCTCTTACAAGACGGATCCATTTTATTGATTTGTTTTTTATAACTGTCTTGAATAAACCTGTTTCTTCAGGTCAGATAATAACATCCAGCTTCTTTTAAAACACAGCATTTTATTGAGACGTATTATTTTGTTCATAGCCTGGGCTTTGATTTAAGCATGTCTTTATCAAGGTTGTGAAACCTTTTCTGGGCCTATGGGTGTCTATACCGTTTTTAAACTTGGATGGAGTTGGTTTTGTTTTATAAAAGAGTTCATTTGATTTAGGGCGTCATGGTCGTGCAAGAAGGTCACAGCAAGAAGGTCTCTGGTTCAAGCCTCTGCTGGGTCAGTTGGCGTTTTTGTGTGGAGTTTGCATGTTCTTCTCGTGTTGGCATGGGAGAATATTTCCTGTCGTTTCAAGCGTTTGATCTGCAAAAAAATATGCAACAAAGCTTACATAAAAAAAATTAGCCGGAGCACGCTTAAGTCATCGATGATGCGACTGTTCAGTTTAACAGGAAAAGAAGCGCTCTCGCTCAGCACAGTGGACATTGCATTAGTTATATCAATTTGTATTATTTTTAGTCGTTTGGGATGCAGACACACACAGTCAAATATTCTGCTGAGCAGATCTACCACTTTTGACACTAAATTATCTATAAAGTCCTTGTGCTGCAAGTATTAGGAGGTTTGCTGAAGGTGCTGCTGACGTGCAGCGAGGGGTTTGCGTCTTTAATAAACTATGACAGTTTGTGTTTATTAAAAAATATGAATGATTACTAAATCCATATGAAACAGTCCCTCAAAAGTGATGTTGCATCTTCAGTTTAGGGCTCAGGCGCGCTTTCAACTGAACCACGCTCTGGCACACTTTTTCCAACCGGGCCAGGACGGCCAACTGAACCCACACTTGTCAAACAAACCAGGAAACGCACCCAGGCATGATTCGGATGGTGTGAGTGCACCCTTAATCTTAAAAACATCCCTGTAGGGTTTAATATGGAGTCGGTTCACCAATTGCAGCTATAACAGCTTAAAGTCATCTGGAAAAGATTTCCACAAGGTTTAGGAGTGTGTTTACAATCATTTTGATCATTCTTCTAGAAGTTCACTTTTGAGGTCCCAGGCACTAATGTTGGACGAGAAGGCCTAGCTGGAAGTCTTCACTTTAATTTATCCTCAAATTGTTCATTCGGGTTGAGGTCAGGACTCTTTGCAGGCCAGTCAAGTTCCTCCACACCAAACTGTGCTTGTGCAATGTAACACCACAGTGGACAAAACTTGCAGCTATCCCAGCCCTAAACCTCACTTTTCACAGTCCAATCCATATATATATATATATATATATATATATTTATATATATATATATATATATATATATATAGGATTCATTAATTTTGTTTGTAGCTATTCATATTGGTAATAATTCAATAATGTTTTACCATATGTTTTGAGGTTAACATTTTCACAGGAATCAGTCAAAATAAGATTTTGTTTTTATGCTACAACTTAGTTGTGGTTCATTTTCTGCCTAATACCATGACAAACTAATCAAATTCAGCACTATTAGTAGTGTTAATGTCAACGCTATTCTCCACATGTCAGCAACTCATTTAGCATCTAATGATTCATGATTATATAGCCACGCCTCACCTCAGTGGCATTCATTATTTTCTGATGAATCTAATTCAGTTTGATACTCTGTACTAGGGCTGTACAATATATGGGTTCAGCTTCGAAATCGCAATGTGCACATCCATAATAGTCATATCGCGAAGATATGTAATGTTTAAATCTGGATTATAGTTGACCAGAGGGTTATTGCACAAAAGTAGAGTCAAGAAAGCCAGGATAACAGAAAAAACATGGCTTGAACTAGTTTAATCAGGTCCTCCTAGTTTAATCCGTTGCACGTTTGCTGATCCAGGATGAGAAAGAGCCACTATGTCAAGCCTAGTGTAGATAGCCAGGATAAGAGCACATTTGCGGCATTTCTTAACAGACCACGGGATTGATCACAGAATCAATGATGAAAGTATGAAAAATATATGTAAATAACCAACAGCATGGAGTGACTGTAAAATACATTCATTTCTTGTAGCATTGACAACAAAACTAGCAGGTTCGAATCCCGTCTGGGTCATTTGGTGTTTCTGTGTGGAGTTTGCATGTTCTCTCCGTGTTGGTTTCCCCCACAGTCCAAACACATGCGCAATAGGGGAATTGATAAACTAAATTAGTCGTAGTGTGTGTGGGAATGTGTATGGGTGTTTCCCAGTACTGGGTTGCTGCTAGAAGGGCATCCGCTGCGTAAAACATATGCTGGAATAGTTGTTGGATCATTCCGCTGTGGCGACCCCTGATAAATAAAGGGACTAAGCCGACGAAAAAAGAAGAAATAAATGAATGAGTGAAGGTTGTTGTACGCAGTTTTTACAAAACAACAGCAATGTTCACCCTTGAGTGATGGTGAACTCTCAGGAACCCGTAGGATCATTTCACATTTATGTTTTCTTTCTTTTGTTTTTATCTCTCATTTTTGTGTGTTTAAACCTCTTATTAAAGTCATCTTTGCACAATAGGTGCTTTTTAATGACTTAAGACAAGGTTAAATAGGGCATTCATGTATTTGAATGATATTGGAAACTCACACAGAAATGAGAAGAACTGGAACCTTTCCTCAGCTCTTCAATTTATTTTTTATTTATGTTTTTGGTTTGGTATTTCGTTCTATTTTATCAGTCCATTTTACCCTTGTGCAGATGTCGTTTTTACCCTGTTGCTTTTTTAGCTGCCGCTACATCACCTTCCAGACCTTTTCATTATAAGGAGGTCCACAAAGTTCTTTGCAGTCCAATACTTGTTACATAAAGGACAAACAGCTTTTGTCCAGCCTGAAATATCTACACAAAAGTGTTTTCAGCACTGAGCACTGAATGTTCTCATGCCATGACTCAAATACAGTGTTATACATCTGAGTCATACAAGTCTCCTCCGAGCCATTTTGCAAAGCCTCTTCCTGTCTTTCTTCTCTGCATTCTTGATAGCATCCAGTAAGTGATAGCTTGAATATGGGGCATAACATGCATTAAAGGAATGCATTAAAGGACCCAAGATTGAAAAATTTGCATCCGGCATTGCCAGTGTGACAGACTCTTTTTGCATTTACATTTATTCATTTAGCAGATGCTTTTATCCAAAGCGACGTACAAATGAGGATAAAAGAAACACTTCAAATCACCAGAGAGCAGATATATGTACTGCAGATGCCATGAAAAGTTACTTTAGGAGTAGTTTCGTTCATTTGTTTGTTCTTTCGTTTATTCATTCATTTATTTCTTATTTTTGTAATGGAGTGTGTGTAGGAAAGTATCTAGTGCATATGGAGAGTAAAGAGTGTGTCTCTTACAGGTGGTTTGTCAAACCCACTCACCTGAGCGAAGCAAAGTTATTATAGCATGGTTTCCGCAGAGTCTTAAAGTCTAAAATTTAAAAATCGAAATTTTAGGCCTTAAAAAGTCTTAAATTTGCTGTTCTAGGTCTTAAATATTTTTGCACAGGTCTTAATTTTTCGATGTCCATGTAACGTTACATCTAATGCTCATTTAAATTCTTTTTTTGTTGTTGTTGCTTGGTTTTCGGGGTGTTGTAGTTCTTTATTTCACTAGTCCAAATGTAATTTGCGGTATTACAACTACAAATGAGACCAACATGTAATGGCCAATCAGCTTTCTGTTATTGAACTCAGTGCGCGGCGAGTGTGACGTCATCCTTGTGTTTGCGGAGGTTCGTTTTGGGTGCGCGTGGCATGATTTCAGCTGGCGGACCAAACTAAATCTTTTAAGACTTGAGCGAACAGTTTGTGCGGCGCTGCATTTCATTTGAGTTGAATATAAAACACTTTAAAGAGATTTTGTCTGAAACAGGTGCGACTGTACAGACATCTTTATGATCTGTCCATGCGTGATCATAGAGATAATCAGATGATCAATATTTCTTTGCTAGAAATTGCAACAGCTGTGGAAAAGGAGGAAAGTTTTTAACAAAGTTTGGAAAACTTTAGGGATAAGTTTGTTAAAGCTAAAAAGAGAGGCCCAGGTGGTTTTAATATTATAGAATATATTTTTCCACTGTTCATTGGTTTTACACTGATGTATTTATTGTATTTTTGAATTTAAAACAATTTAATAGTTACAAACTAAAATTAAGAAACTAATTATTTCTTTGATAACGGGAAAGGAATATTTGAAGCTATCGATTTACAATATACTGATGCCCTGTTTTTCTAGGCCTTATTGGTGATAATGGTCAGGAATGTTGGACCATTATTGCCTTTTTAGCTTATAAGTAGAGGACAGAAACTAGCCAGACAGTAAAGTGTGAATTGTTGAGTGGGCAAAAAATAAAAATAAATAAAACGTCAGTATTTTTAGTAAGTGTACTGTTTTTTTTTTCCATAATAAAGAGTATAATTGTAGAGCAACACATGTTCTGTTGTCATTAATATTTAACTTTAATTGGTAAAATCCGAGATATAAACAAAAGCAAGTGATACATCAAGGTTTGATTTAAAAAAATCTTGAATGGTTATAAAAATCTTTATAATCATTAAAATTATTAATAAAAAATTATAAAACATAATTAGTTTAAAAATCCTGAAAAATATTAATTATATGATGTAGTTCCTGAAACTTCCTACTTCTCTGTTTATCCATCTGACTTCATGGTGGTTTTCTTTCGCCCCCTGTCGTTTTAAGGAGCCTCGTTCGTTTGAGGTGCGCGTGCAGTCAGTGGAGTGCACGATGCGGCGCCAGGCGAAACTATAAATCAGCCTTAAGATGTTTGTTAGTTTTTTTTCCTGTAGTTCAATGATGCATCTAACCGTCTTCAGTACTTTTCAGTTTGAATGCATTTATTTTGCCACTAATTTTGTCATTTTTGCATTTTCTCTTTCTGTATGCATGTTTTTGATATTGTTATATAGAGTCTTAAATTTAATACTTAGTGGTCTTAAAAAGGTCTTTAAAGGGCTTAAATGTGACATTATGATATCTGCAGAAGCTCTGTATAGTTAACGAAAACAAATAAAAATAACAACAAATGTTTTTAGAAATTTTTAATTATTTTCATTAACGGAAATAAAATTAAATGAGAGTTAAAAAAAAAACAAAAAACTAGAACTAACTGAAACTGTATCGTGTACATACAAAACTATCTGAAACAAACTAAAATTATAGCAAAAACATAATTTCGTCTTTGTAAATGTATTTAATACATAATCCTACTGTATGCCTTTTAGAAGCATTTACTTTGCTCTGCAGTTGTTTGACCCGTACAGCACTTCAGAGTCTTTAATACCTTGTTTCTACTGACTGGTACAGAACGGTACGGTACGGGTCAGTATGGGTCACCTTTATCAGGCTTGCGTTTCCACTGTCAAAGGTACCCTTTTGGTGGGTGTGGTGTACGACAGAAAGTTTCAGTCAATGCCATTCTCGCTCGAATAAATGTCTACAGTAAAGCTGTACGGGCCGCTCACATATCATATGAGAAGCACTTCTCACAAAACAGATGCTTTAAACATATAAATACTTGTGTATAAATGTTTATTACTAACCTTTCTATGAACAATTTGATTATAACTGCAGATCAATGACGTCTGCAGTTATATAAAATAAATAAATAAATGAACATATTTAAACACATACAGACCCTTACAGTCTCCGATATGTTATTAATGGCAGATAAACTACACACAGCATACATTTAGTCCTTATTTGAGTTCAAAAACAACACGCAATATAGTCACAGCAAACCTCTCATCTGTGTCTGTAAACTTCACCAGCACATGTAATTCTGTAATTCAGTAATTCTGTCATTCCCAGTTCATAACAGTCCAAAAGGTCATGATAAACGTGGCAGTTTGTTCATGATTCAGGTTGCTGAAAGAATTTTCTTCTGTGTTTTGTCGGGCTTCTTCTTTGTTTGTTAGCACTTCTCTCGCGTTTGTCCTTTTTTTTTTTTTTTTGAACGGATCAGACGTCAAAGACACTTTATTAATCACACACGTTATTATCATCAGCTCAAGAAGTTCGCTATATCAAATCTAGACGCGATCGCGAGCTCCCTGGAGAAAGTGAAACCGCTCGCACTTTTAGACGGCCTCGTAAAACAACAACAGGACACGGCAGATTTTGATCTTTTTGGCTTTGTGGCTGTTCATCAAGACAATGACAAGGTTTGTTTGAGCTCGGGTCATCCATGGCTCGTTATTATATGCATATAGTATTACGATGTAATGTCTTGGCTGTGTATTTAAAACATGGCGGCTCCTTTGTTTTCATTCTGGCTAGTTCTACAAGCTTGTGACGTATCTCTGTAACCAATCAGCATTCAGCTGCGCTTGTAGCTCCACCTTTTGGTACCCTTTCTCGTGTTTGGTACCCTTTTGGTATGATATGGTTCGGTTCAGTATGCCTTTTGACAGTGGAAACGGACATAAAACCGTACTGTACCTCTCAGTGAGACCAGGCCATAATCCTGATGCCATTGGCCAGAATATACAGGGAGGGCTAATAATTCTGACTTCAACTGTATATACGTGTATTTTTTATGAATCTGATAATAATAATTTTTGTTTGTTTACTTTTTGCAGTCGGTACCGATTTCGGACAAGACACCATTGAAAGTGCTGGAGTCTTCTTATTTAAAACATTCCACAACAAAGACCAAATCGGTCATGAGGAAACCCGGGCCATAAAACACATGTTTGGACCTTTCCCGGCATCTGCTGCTGAATTGTCCTGTGCATCGGTGGGCCGTTTAGTGGCCCAGATCGGAGAATCTCAGGTGGAGGCTTTCATCCAAACACAGAGTTCTCTTAAGACGCTGGACCGTGGTTCTGTCTTTGGCCGAAACATTGCTTTCTCATTTGACACCTATGTGCTGGATACTCAAGATGATTTTCCCTGGTCAGATGGGACTGATATGGAGCAGATGGTGGACTTTCACAGCTTTCTCAATAATAATGTTGGTGAGAGAAGAGTTGGAGGTGAGATGGAGGATGCTTACTCTGCAGAAGAACTAGAGCAGAGAAACACAGACGGTTCCATTCTGAGACAAGAGGTGGAGAAATACCTGAATGAGGGAAATATGGTGTCTTCCAGCGCTGAGGAGCTCTCCACCTCTCTATTCGAAATGCTGGCCTCCACAAGAAGCGATGATGAACTTCAAAATGAGGTCAGAAATGCTTGTAAATGAATTCATAGTATGAATATACTGTTGGCTAAAGTCTTGTAAAGGTGTTTCCATCGCACATTTTCTCTTATAAGATAAAAAGTTTATCATACTTAGTTGTGCACATAAGTTTTTTATGTGCATTTTCAAAATGTATGCACATCGTGCCATTTCCTTTATGCATTTTGTATGCTATATTTCAAAATGTGCCTAAAAATAGGTGGAGGGAAACACGGCTAGTCACTTAAATCACTTTTTAGCCAGCTGTCCGTTCAGAACGTCATAGCAGATAACTGCCCAGCCATCACAACATTCAGTTTGTATGTATAACCAAATGCACGCCATGAAGAAAAAATACAGAAATTACTAGTAATAGTACCACAGCTTTAGTGTTTTACTCATACTCAATTTAAAACAATATATTAAAATGGAGTAAAAATCACTGCAGAAACACTCAAGCGCTAATAAGTATTTTGAGAGGAGAGTTTGCATTACCAGATTGCTAAAAACACTTTTATAGCTATGCGATATTGGAAAAAAATTACAATAACCATATTTCATATAGTTTTATAAAAATCAAATGATATTACTAGGCCCACACGGAATCTGCGCGCGCAGAATTCCACAGATTTTCCGCAGAATTCCGCAGATTTTTAGCCCATCATTAATTCTGTTTATTTACTTGAGTAAATGTGTGTAAATCTAAATTTATTCAGTTTATAAATTCATTACAGTAATATTATTGACTAATATAAAAAAAAGTTCATCTGATTTATGTACAGTGCAGTTTGTAAAAATATATTTTCTGTCTTTTAATAGATATATTATATGAGAGACTTGCTTTGTTTACCAAATAAAGTAAATCTAATTGGATTTGCATTTTAAACATTAAGTTTGTTTAAAATGTATTATTTTTATTTCACATATTGAGGTTTTAGTTATGAGACTCCCAAAATAATTCTGCAGAAATCCGCAGATTTTTACCAAAATTCTCAGCAGAAATGGCAAAAAACGTCCGCAGACTCCATCTGGCCCTAGATATGACTAAAACACTCTTTGACATGTTTATGTTATAATCATAGTAAAACATGTTATAGATATTTTTGTGAGCTAATTAAAAAAAAAAAACGGTATTATCGCGATAACAATACTTGTTTGATATATTGTGCAGCACTAGCATATACTGTTATCACTAGAACAATACGTTTTTGATATTTTGTGCATCCCTAGTATATACTATTATTGCAGTAACGATACATTTTCAATATATTGTGAAGCCCTAGCATATAGTATTATTACGATAGCAGTATTTTTGTATAAATTGTGTAGCCCTGGAAGATACTATTGTCTCAATAATGATAATTTTTTTTTTAGATATTGTGCAGTCCTAGCATATACCATTATCGCAAAAACAATACTTTCCAATATATTGTTCAACGTTAGCATATACAGTACCAATATCGCGATATCAATACTTTTTCAATATATTGTGCAGCCTTAGCATATTCTATTATTCCAATATCGATACTTTTTCAATATATTATGCAGCCCTAGCATATATTATTATCCCAATATTGATACTTTTTTGCTAAATTGTGCAGTCTTTGCAATTACTATTATCGCAATAACAATACTTTTTGGATATATTGTGCAGCCCTAGCATATACTATTATCGCAATACCGATACTTTTTGGATATATTGTTCGACCTTAGCATATACTATTATTACAATAACGATTTTTTTTATATATTGTGCAGCTTAGCATAAATTATTATTGTGACAATGCAGCTTTATTTTGATATATTGTGTAAAGCCCTAGCATATATTATTATCACAATAACGATACTTTTTCGATATATTATGCAGCGCTAGCATATACTATTATCGCAATAACAATCCTTTTTCGATATATTATGCAGCCTTAGCATATACTATTATCACAATA
>CAIGQZ010002445.1:1803772-1818471 GCA_903798205.1 Danio tinwini | reverse complement strand
ATAATAACATTTATAATATATTAACATACATAACATACTGATATAATGACATATATAGTATAATAACATACATAACATACTGATATAATGACATATATAATATAATATACATAACATACTGATATAAACATACAAAGCTTGCAGTTTGTCACTTCCACCTAAATAGATCAACAATCTTTTTGTTGTCACCTCATATTTCAGTTTCTCATCAAATCTTCTGACCAATCAAATGCTCTCTGTATATGCCCCACCTCCTCCTCCTCATTGGCTGTTTGATTGAGCTTCATTTGATGAGCTTGAGCTCAACCACTATTAAAATGCTTTTTAGGGGGAGGGACTATTATATGCCCTGCCCTCTCTTTATGTTTCATGTTTACGTCAAACATCAAATAACAAACTGCACATTTCAAAGCACTTCATAGGACTTTTAACCCACGTGTGACTCACCTTGGGTACACATTGAAGTACTCTTGACATCTCTCCTGAAGACATAATGAGCGTCCAAGTTTGACACTTCAGTAACAGTACAGAAACCCAAAGGCTCACTTTAGCAAATAGGATTGAGCTTGAATTTGACAGGAAAGTGCACAACTTTGCGAAGTAGAGGAGACTCCCCCAAGAGCACATAGAGTTTTCCCTTTGGTCTGCTTTAATTACAGTCTTCAGTGTGTCAATCATAATGACAGGCGTGCGGTCATGGCTGAGATATAAGGTGTGTTCAGATTCACAGGATCAGCCGGGGCGATCTCTGTTGATTGGCCAAGTCTTGCGTTTAAACAGATCGATTAGTCATGCCTGCCGAGTTGTTTGTGTCTTCTCTATTGTTTTGCCAGGCTCAGCTGTTAATGCGTTCATGTCTTTAATACACTTGTTTTTTCATCCTTACACTGTTAGTCAAAGTATACTGAACCAAACAAAGAATGATGTTTGTTTGTTTTTAATCATTATTAATTGGATATTCCCAGTGATGGGTTGCAGCTGAAAGGGCATCCGCTGAATAAAACATATGCTGGATAAGTTGGCGGTTCATTCCACTGTGGCGACCGCAGATTGATAAAGGGACTAAGACGAAAAGAAAATAACTGAATAAATGAATGTTATTAATTACTTGGATAACGTGTTATTCCTTAATTTATTTTCCTTTTTCAAGCACAATGCTTGGAGACTTTATTGGTTAGCTTAAAGTGGCCTACTACGTGCTGAAATATTCATGCATTCATTCATTTATTCATTCATTTTCCTTCAGCTTAGTCCCTTATTTATCAGGGGCGCCACAGCGGAATGAACCACCAACTATTCCAGCATGTGTTTTATGCAGCGAATGCCCTTCCAGCTGCAACCCAGTATTGGGAAACATCCATACACACTTATTCACACATACAACTCATACACTACTGTCAATTTAGTTAATCAATTCCCCTATAGCGCATGTGTTTGGACTGTTGCTGGACATTTTTAGGTTAGTTTGAATAAAAATGTAAAAAAATATATATATTGGCCAATTTTTTTCAGTTTTTTTTATTATAGTACCTAAAAATAAATTATATATATATATATATTAGGGCTGTCAATTGATAAAAATAAATACTTAATCACTCTTTTTTTTTGTAATTAATCATGAATCCAAAAAAAAAATCTAAAATACAGGCATTGCAAATATGGAAATTGGAAAATTATAATAATATTAATATTAAAGTATTGAATACAAACAATTGTACTCATTGTAAAATTGTATTGCGAGAACATTAATTATAAAGTAGAAACAATTTTGCTTACATTTAGCCAGCTGCTAAGACAGTCCAGTCTACAGTATTGACATTATCCGGGGACAACTTAAAGAGAGAGAGAGAGAGAGAGAGAGAGAGAATTCCCTTCAAGTTATGCGACCTTAATTGTTTTATACTAAAACTTTCCTTACGGTATGGTTTTTGACAGTGGAAACGGCCATAAAAGCGTACCGAACCGTACTGTACCCCTTTTTTGGCACCCGAAAGGGTACCAAACACGAGAAAGGGTACCAAAAGGCGGAGCTAGACGCGCAGCTGAAAGCTATTGGTTTACAGATATACGGCACAAACGCACGCAGCAAGCCAGAATGAAAACATAGATTACAGCTTAATTATATATACATATAATAACGAGCCCTGTTCAACCCAGGCTCAAACAAACATTGTCGTCATCTTGATGAACAGCCACAAAGCCAAAAAGAAGAGCAGATTCTACCCTGTGCCCTGTAGTGTTTAACGAGCCACTCTGAAGCGCAATCGGTTTCGATTGCTTGCGCTCGCCGCACTTCTATATCTAAAATAACAAACTTCTTGAGCTGATGATAATAACGTGCGCTTGATTATTGACATGCTTTTGAAACCTGATCCTGTCAGAAACTGACAAACGCGAGAGTGACGAGCCAAAAAACTAAAGGAGAAGCCGGAAAAAAGGAGCACATAATTATTACAGCAAACGTGAACAAACTGCCATGATTAACTATTATCATCACCTTTTGGACTATTATGAACTTGGAGTAATGGAATTACTTTCTAACAAGAGGCTACACGTGCTGCTGAAGATTACATTTAATCATGAGAGGTCTGCACTGACTGTGAGCTCTATTTCATGTTGTTTTAAACCTAAATAAGGACTAAATGTCTGCTGTGTGTAGTTTTTCTGCCATTAGTAACATATCGGAGACTGTAAGGGTCTGTATGCGTTTATATATGTTGCATTTATCTTATATAACTGCAGACGTTACAGTAGGCTATTTCACACTGTCATTGATCTGAGTTTTAATCAACTCATGTTCATAGTAAAGTTAGTAATGAACATTTATACAGCAGTATTTATGTGTGTAAAGCATCTGTTTTGTGAGAAGTGCTTGTCATATGATATGTGAGCGACCCGTACAGCTTTACTGTAGACATTTTCTCGAGTGAAAATAATGTTGACTGCAACTTTTTGTCGTACACCATTCCCACCAAACGAGTACCATTGGTACCCTTTTACCAGTGGAAAAGCAAGCCTGATGAAGGTTATCCGTACCGTACTGTACCAGTCAGTAGAAACAAGCCACAGCCCTCCAGGACCGGGTTTTGGACACTCCTGTGCTGCGTCCCAATCCGCATACTTATACTACGCCTTAAAAGCATGTACTTTATTTGTAAAGGAAAAATACATACTTTTGAGTGTGTAACAGAAGAGTGTGCAAGCTTTGGGACACACTACTTTCTCATTAACAGATGGTTAATATATGAGCCCTGTCAATCCTCCACACATCTTCCACATGTCTGTCGTATTTAATTTCCTCCCTTATTGGAGAAGCAGCAGCAGCAGGTTAATCTGTCATTCACGAGTCTTTCATGCAGGGAAATCTCCTAAGGTGCTTGTATATTTATGCATTCAGATGTTAATGTCCAAACATGTCTTTATATAAGTTCAGTATTGTTGTTGCAGATGAAATATAACACAGAAAATGTGATTTAAATATTTTCCAGTGGCAAGATATTAATTAACAGTCAAACATGTTTACCGAAGTCTCTCTACTTGACGGTTGGTCTAGTGCGTCCATCATGTTTGTAGTTTGTTTACACTTTTCACCTGTGTTTGTAGTTCTAATCGATTTCACGTCCAACGCGCGATGCACTGTGGGCAAAATCAGCGGTCAGAGTACAGACGCTTCTACACTTACCATTTTGACTGGAAAAAGTAAACCATCCAGGAACCTTTGGCATGCACTTTTCGACATACTATGATTTGGGACCTACCAATTCTATTTTCAAATACTATTTAGGACGGATGGCATGCGAATTGGGACGGAGCACTTGACTAGATCTTTCCTGGATGCTGCTTTTGTAACAAATTATAATTACAACCACCTGTTGACATCACCTGTTTCACATCACATCATTATTTCACAAATTTACCTGATTTCTAGCCCTAAACTGCTCCTGTCCCAACTATTTCTGCAATGTGTTGCAGGTCTGAATGACAGGAAAGGATGTACAGTATATTTAGAAAATTAAAAGAAGTTGACCAGATAAAACATGCTATATTTTGTGTTCATATTGTCTGCAATGAAATACAATTCAAAGTAAATATTTTAGAGACAAAATTGGGCATTATATTGTGTTTTGCTTATCTTAGGTCCAAACAAATCATTGTTAAACAAATCAGTTAAGAAAATCAATGAATGACCCATTCACAAAGACAGTCGCTTCCTTTGTTTGTAAATGAATCAGCCATCCTGAATGAGTTGACAGTATGATCACTCATTAAGGCAGGAACATGCTGCTACTAACTGACATATCAGTGCAATCTTCATAGTAGGCCTTAATCAGTCAAACACGCTTAGCAAAAAAAAAAAGATTTGGCACAACATAAAGTAATAATAAAAGACTGCAGGATGTCAGTGTGGCCTCGAACTCAAATTAAATCACAAAAGCATAAATGTGATGCGTGAAATCTCAGTTTTCCAGCATCTGCTTTAGTGACAGGTGCGGTTTCACAGAGAGGGAGAGTGATTCATCTGGACTGACACGCTGACCTTGTCTATTTTGTCACAAATAGGCTTGGAAAAACAACTAAAAATAAAATCTATTATCATAAGGGCTAAGATGTTATATGTAATTTTTAGGGGTGTGACGAGACGCCTACTCCACGAGACGAGACGAGATTTTTACACTATTTTAAAGAAATCCTTAATGATGAATATTAATGGAATAATCTTAGAATTCAAATATTTTGCTAATATTAACGAAAAAAAATCACAAAATGCTAAACAATTTAGGTGTTTTTTTTAATTAACTTGTAATGAATTTACTTTCATTTTTTATGTATATAATTTCCAGAATTATTCCCATAATTGTATGTATGCAATAGTTTTATATTAGTTTAAATTGAATTATATGCAATGAACATGCAAACACTGCAAAATACTTGTTAATATTTAAATAGAAAATAGCTAACTCTACTGACAGGCTCTCCTATAGCATTTCAGACTATTTACATTGCAGATCTTGATGGTCAATTGGGATTTTCTGACAGTGTCTGATTTTTTTTGATGATCTGCTTACATTTATCATCTTTTAAATGTGATTCGTACACGATTGACTGCAATTACACAGCACACGGCAAAAGGTGTAATGACCAGAAAAAAAAGAGCGGGCGCTGACTAACAGCTGATAATAAAGCGCTCTTTCTTTCTCCATTCATGTATTTATTCAGTTCACATGGTTTCATTTTTTTTTCTTCTTGACAAGTTGTTTTGCTGTAGTTTATGACAAAAAACCTTCTCATTTGGCCATTTTCTGATAATCTAGGCCTTTTTAAACTAGTAGGCATCTTGATGTAATGTCCATGGCGTGATTTCTGCACGTGATATATGCAGCAGTATTATTTAATGTTGGTTACGTGGCGGATGGTGCGCTCTCTTTCTCTCTCGTGAACATGCTTAAATACTTGCACTACATCACACATATGAAAGCTTTTTTAGTCTCTGTGTGGAATTTATTCACTTGAACCAGCAAAAGAAAACGTCCGCTTTTCACGTACAGCATAAACACCGCCCATACGTACCTCTGGCTACATAATTCGCGATTCCCAGAAACGTATTTAGGGCTACGTTTACAGAATGTGCCTCTATATGTTGAGTTAAAAATAAAGCTGCATCCAAAATCACATACAGTAGAAGTCAAAATTATTCAACCTCCTGTGATATGTTTATTTTTCAAAACATGATGAACAGATTCAGCCATTTTTCACAGTATTTCCTATAATATTTTTTTCTTCTGGAGAAAGTTTCATTTGTTTTGTTTTGGCTAGAATAAAAGCCATTTTTTATTATTTTAAACCCATTTTAAGGTCAATATTATTAGCCCCCTTAAGCAATATTAGTTTTGCATTGTCTTCAGAACAAACCACTGTTATACAATGACTTGCCTAATTACCCGACCTTAACCTTATTAAGCTCGCTAAGCATTTAAATGTCACTTTAAGCTGAATACTAGTATCTTGAAGAATATCTAGTCTATTACTATGTGCTGTCATCATGGCAAAGAAAAAATAAATCAGTTAGAATTAGAAATGAGTTAATAAAACTATTATGATTAGAAATGTGTTGAAAAAATCTCAGAAACAGAAATATACAGGGAGGGTATGAATCCATTGAACAAATCAACACTGACTAAAGCATCTTTTCCATATTCAGATATTATCATGTGTCCTCCCACTCGATTTAAGCAGCCTGCAGGTGTGTGTGTGTGTGTGTGTGTGTGTGTGAACAGCATACGCTTTGTGCAAGAGCAGACGTGGCTTGAAGCTGCGGCTTTTAGTGGCTGCCACTGATGTCAAACATAATAACTGCTCTGAGGGAGCGTTTAAAAGCAGGACGGGTCAAACTACTGCCCTAATGGAGACAAAAATACGCTTGACTAGCCTGCTGTCGCCCACTTGAACAAACCCGAGCAGCAGTCGAGAAAAATGAAAGCAGCAGAAATGTCCCGTCTCCCCTCTTATATCGCAAGATCATCGCTCAACTCATGTGTGGCTCAAACCCGAGGACGTGTTTGTGGATTGTGTTTCAAGTAAAGCCAGCAGAATATCCGTCTTTCCTCCGTAAGAGGGTAAATATAAGAATGGACAGCGCAGATTTATTTTCCTGCCCCCGCGGGGCTCATTTCCAGCGCTGTGTTTTCCTCCCTTTCAGGAAACCATTAATTAAAGCGCGGAGCTTCACGGCGTAATCAATGATGCACCTTTCGTCCTAATTTTGCCTGTGCGGATGCTATTCTGTTCTTTCTTTCTTAGGTTTTCTTGTGTCCTTTAAAAGACTACAGAACTTCAGTTGAAGTCAGAATTATTGTATATTTTCTGTTTAATGGAGAGAAGAGTTTTACAACACATTTCTAAACATAATAGTTTTAATAATTAATCTCTAATAACTGATTTCTTTTCTCTTTGCCATGATGATAGCACATAATATTTGACTAGATATTCTTCAAGACACTAGTATTCAGCTTAAAGTGACATTTAAAGGCTTAACTAGGTTAATATTTGGGTAATAAGGAAATGCACTGTATAATGATAAAGTTCTGTAAACAAGCAGAAAAAAATATATAGCTTAACCCTTGTTGGATTACAAACAAATCAAACAAACAAAATCCTGTTGCACTACTTGGCTTGATTTTGGTTTAATTGTTTAAAAAAGAAGAAGAAAATGTGTAAATTACTGTGTTAAATGAGAATCTGAAATATGTTATGACCTACTTCAATAAATAAATAAAGATAATTATGATTATGCCTTGATTTTGAATACTTTCATTAGGACTGTAAAGTCTGACTTTGCTTAGACAAATGTCTTGTCACTGAACAGAAATAATGTGAAAGCAGTAGGAACACTCCAGATCCCTCAGACTCCTCTCCACCAGGTTTGACAGGTATTTATTAATGGTTTCATGGCTGATGTCGTCCAAATTAACGAAACAAAGATTAAAAAAAGAGAGAGCAAAAAACACTAAAAGGATGCATCTGCAGTGTTCAAAACAGAAATCACAGATAACATTTACTCATAAAACAATTTAAACCGCTGTAAAATCTAAAACTGTTTATATCACATGATTTTAACTATATACACTAGCTGACAAATGTCTTGTGGCCTATCCAAGTTTAAGGAACAACAAATAATAACTTGACTTTTAGTTGATGATTTGGTGTCAGAGGAGGCTAATATGAAAGGCAAAGGCCTCTAGATTACGCTGATTTGAGCACAATAAAATATGATCATGTCTTGATTCTGAATGATTTCATTAGGACAGTAAGGTCTGACTCTGCTTAGAGTAAAGTCTCATCACTGAACCTTCAATAATGTCCAGTATAGAATATAAAGTCATGCTGCAGTGGAAACAGAATGAATATTGTGTCTGACTCCATCATGAGCTTGGAGGACTGCATCCATACATCTCTGAATGACTCAAATCACGCATTAATAAAGTCATCTGGAATGGAGAAGAAAGTGTTCTTGCAGGACTCCCAGAGTTCATCAAGAGTCTTTGTGTTCATCTTCAACGCCTCCTCCTTCTACTTACCCCAGACATGCTTAATAATGTTTATGTCTGGTGACTGGGCTGGCCAATCCTGGAGCACCTTGACCTTCTTTGCTTTCAGGAGCTTTGATGTGGAGGCTGAAGTATGAGGAGCGCTATCCTGCTGAAGAATTGTCCCTCTCCTGTGGTTTGTAATGTAATGGGCAGCACAAATGCTGCGTTGCCAACTATTCTTAATGAAAAGGCTCGAAGATCTACCCGAAAAGTCACTGGATTACGTCATACGTCATTTGCATATTACTGACGTCATCACGTTCTACCGTTTCTGTTTGTTTAACAGCCTATGATTAATAAAGGGGTATTTATTTTGCACTACACTTTATGTATGCATGTCAGTTTACCTAAATGTATTGCTGTTTGAATGCAGTACATCAGTATAGATGTGTAGTGAATTTGCAGTAATCTCTCTGACGTAATAAACTCAGAAACTGTCACTAAAATAACTGTGATTGTGAACAAGAAAAGAATAAACGGTCAAATCAAATTGTTAAAATAAAGGAGAAGCAGGTTTGACTGTACAGTGGAAATACCTCACGCTGCCTGTGCTAAATCATTTGCCATCATCAAGTGATCAGCTCTCAGGCTGCAGGTGGGAGAGACTGCTGTACGAGGACTGGGCTGCCTGTCAGTGCTCTGAGGCAGGGGAGGGGCCGACGACATCACCCGCAGCTTGTTGAGAAGAGTAGGAACAGTACAGTATGGACACGTGACACGTGAACATTTTACCGGTTGAATAAGTGCATCATTCGTGTAATTAAAGTGCACTTATTAATATTTAGAGTTTTCAGTGTGAATGCACTACTTACACTATTTATACTACAAAATGTCGTAGAATAGTGCAATAGTATGCGATTTGGGACACACCTTATAAAAATCTCCAGTAACACACAAAAAAGTTGCTAGATTTGTCGCTAAGGGGGTCTGAAAAGTCACTAAATATAGCGACAAAGTCGCTAAGTTGACAACATTGCACAAATGTCTTGATACCTCAGGCTGTTGATGTTGATCATCCACTCTGCAGATCTCTCGCTCGCCCCCATACTGAGTGTAACCCCAAACCATGATTTTTCCTTCACCAAACTTGACTGATTTCTGTAAGAATCTTGGCTCCATGTGGGTTCCAGTAGGTCTTCTGCAGTATTTGTGATGATTGGGATGCAGCTCAACAGATGATCCACTGATGTCAAACTTAACAACTGCTCTGAGGGAGCATTTAAAAGCAGGACGGGTCAAACTACTGCCCTAATGGAAACAATAATACACATTTCTAAACATAATAGTTTTAATAACTGATTTCTTTTATCTTTGCCATGATGACAGTAAATAATATTTGACTAGATATTCTTCAAGATGCTAGTAAAACAGAATCTGAAATATTTTATGTAAATCTTCAATTAATAAAGATGATTTAGTATTTAGACATGTTTTATTTTGAATATGTTTTTAAATATTTGTACTCTTCATATTTATGTATTAATTCTGGTACTTTTACCATAAACCAACATATCAACCATTTGATAGAGGCTGATATTTTGGAAATTGTGGGATGTGTTGAAAAAACTATGCATTGAGTGTGTTAAATAGCGACATTAGGAGTTAAGAAATGCAATCCAAAAAAATGTTCTATTGCATTTTGTCTTTGTGGGGCAGTTAAAGGGTTAAGTGGGCTAATAATATAGACTAATAATAGTTAAGAACTGCTTTTATTCTAGCTGAAATAAAACAAATAAGACTTTCTCCAGAAGAGAAAAAAATATTATCAGAAATACTGTGAAACATTTCCTTCCTCTGTTAAACATCATTTAGGAAATATTTGATTTAGAAAGGTTTATAATTTTGACTTCAACTGTATACATGGCAAATATCGAGCGATATTTCACAGCGGTTTCATCATAATCTGTTGAACGCAGAACGAATGACAGAGATTGACAATTATATGTGATATGCACCATGAATTAAATCATGTCCTTCAAAGCTTAATATCAAATGTCAAAGCTTAATATCAAAGACATTAAAATAAAACAGACCATGAGAAAATGAGTTGTTTAACACAGTTTAATTAACACTGATGCACTTAAAGGGTTAAGTTGGCTAGTAATATAGACCTTAAAATAGTTAAGAACTGCTTTTATTCTAGCCGAAATAAAACTATTGACTTCCTCCAGAAGAAACAATATTATCAGACATACTGTGACACATTTCCTTCCACTGTTAAACATAATTTGGGAAATATTTGATTTAGAAAGGCTATTAATTTTGACTTCAACTGTATACATGGCAAACATCGAGCGATATTTCACAGCGGTTTCATCATAATCTGCTTGTCTTTGGGTTTGTTTTTGTGGCGTCTGCAGTGTTGAACGCAGACCGAATGACAGAGATTGATATAAGCGGTGTGAATTAGTGGGAGTGGAGAAGTGCCTCTATTCATTAACTAAAGCCTTCACAACTCAAAAACAAAGTGCTTCCCTTTTATAAAACAGCGGTGCGAAACGGCTAATACATCTTTATGTGCTATTAGGGTCTTTTGAGCGGCAGGCCTGGAAGCACGTCTGTTTTTTCCTTTTTTTTTTAAGTGCTGCGCGATTGTCATTTATTGAAAGCCGTAATGGGCAACAGGGACGTGCCTGCTCAACGTGCCTTTAATAGCTGTGTGAAACATTAAAAGTGGGGAATTTATTAGGAAGCCTTTTAACTAATGAATCTCAAGCACCGCTGTTTTTGCTGTACTCGCGCAGTAAAAGCCTTTCTAATTTCTGTGAAGAAATATATGAGAGCTGCTTTCGCAATGAGCGGAAATCACAACGGAGACATGCTTCTGTACGTCAGCACCACCATGTTAAAATTAAGCATGAACATGCGGAGCGTGGATTCATTGCTATCAAGTGTAATATGTGGAAAGGATACAGATGCTTGTTGTCCAGAACATGTATTTGTACTTATGGGAATTGGCGTAGATGCACAGTTTGTTTCTTGTTTCATTTTAAGCTTGTTTAATGGGGACTTATTCTCTTTCTTTTTACAAGATGTCTTTGATGTCTGTAGAGTGTGTGTGTAGTGAAGTTTCAGCTCAAAACACCTCACAAATAATGTTTTATAAGTGCTTTTTTTAGACCTTGATCCTAATTGTGGTGTTTTTAGTTACTGTCGCTTTAAATTCAAATGAGATTGTGCTGTTTTCAGAAGAGGGCGGAGCTACAAATGCCTGTGTGTCAGCATAGTGGCATATTCAAAACCAAGATTAACGTCCTATGCTAATGAGGGAGAGTGGGCGGGGCTTTCCCCCACTGATAACTGTAACTGGATATTGGCATGTAAGCATGTTTAGCATTATCAAATGTGTGAATTGTGAGGCAGATCGGGCAATGCATGCCTGAGATATAACAACTTCCTGTTTCGTGGCGAAACATCAAAGTTTGTGAGGCTGCACGGACACGCCCTTCGACTAAACCTCTTGATATGAATTTAACATCACCAAGACCTTTAGATGGCAATACCCAATTTCAGTGTTGATATGATAAAATCCCTAGGAGGAGTTTGTTAAAATACAACGCCTGGAAATGGAAAAACTGCACTTTTTCGGCAGAGGAAGTTAAAAATATCTAACTTTTTGTATGTAAAAGTATGACTGTATGTGCGCTGTCGAGCCATATTCGGAAACCCATATCAAACGATCATTTTTTACCACGTCTGGTGTGTGTGCAAAGTTTTGTGAGTTATCAAGCATGTTTAGACCCTCAATATTCTCTCGATTAAGGGCTGAATAATAACAATAATAATAATAATAGTAATAGTTAAAATAATAATAAAACAGAGCAATTCTAATAGGGCCTACGCACTGTAGGTGCTCGGTCCCTAATAAACGTTTATGATAGGGTTGTCGCGATACTGGAATTCAGTACCAATCGATACTGAAATTTTTAAAAACGCCTATTTTCCGCTAATATTTGAGCGCATTTTTAAACAGCGCTGATTTGCCATTGTTTACCTGCTCAACAGAAATGACTGTGATTGGCTGTGAAGGTCACCGAACTCACCGCTGTTTATTGACTGTAAACACAGATACAGGAACACTGGAGCGTTTTAAAGTGCCGATTCATCAGTGGCTCATTCGTATGTCAGCTTATAGACAAACGAGCTGATCGACCCATAATAGGGGCTCTTTAAATAATTTAATAAAATTTAAATAAACAGTTAAAATATATGTTTGCAGATATAATAATTCTAATTCAGACAAAAAAAACTGTGTAGAGGTGCAAACATTTAGGCTGTCTCAAACCGCCTACTACTCAGTAGGCACTGCGTTTAAATTTAAGCGTACTACTCGGCTGTTAGAAAAGTGCAATCTATACAGTATGAATTTGAGCAGTATGAATAAAACTAGGATGTATTACATCCGCCATTTTATCATGATCACATGACCTAAACCGAAACCGCATACTTCCATATTATACAGTACGTTAAAATCAGTATGCAAGCCGAGTAGTATGTCTGAATTTATAGAATTCGAATATCAGTATGCGAAAAGTACTCGGATGACTTACTACTTCCGGCGAGATTCTGAAGTGCGCATCCCATGCACGCTGCGCTATCCTATGATGCCTCGCGAGAGAATTCACGAATGGCAGTGAAGTGACGGAATTGACACAGGACAAAATGGCGGATGTAGTACATCCGAATTCTATTCATACTGCTCACATTCATACTGTATAGATTGCACTTTTCCAACAGCCGAGTAGTACGCTTAAATTCAAATGCAGTACCTACTGAGTAGTAGGTGGTTTCTGATGCAGCCGGAATGAGTGAAAATCCGATATGCAGATATTTGGACTCTGATTGGCTAATTTTCCTCTCTTGTCTTGACTCCCCCCATTAGTGTTTATTTTCAGCTCTGGGTTCACCTTCAGCCAAAAGCAGAACAGCAATGCAGAGAAGGCGGGGCTAAAAATAGCAAGGCTGCATCTGATTGGTCAAATTTAGAAAAACAACCAATGCATAAAATACATGTAATTTATCACACGTTTGCGATACATATTGTATTTTATTTTATTATTGTAATGATCATTTTGTGATTCATTCTGCAGCCCTAGTATACATTAACGTAAAATACAGTATCACCCCCTAGTGGCTGAAATCCATAAGTTGAGAAAACCCACAGAGGTTTGGTCATATCGGACTCCATTAACCTTGTCTAATAGGTGCTAAAACTTCATTGGTTGATATTCGATCCCTCAGTTTAAACTAACTGATGGTCAAACAGTGCTACCTCTTCACTCTCATCAGATGGAGCTAATAAATCTGACCTAATTCACATGTGGAACACTGTATCACACACAATATGGGATTTTGTACATGTGAAAATCATGTGACCCTTTTTTTCCACATGAAAATGTTCCAACACCACACACATTGAGTTTAAGTGTATTCTACAGCAGTGTTTCTCAACCACGTTCCTGGAGGACTACCAGCACTGCATGTTTTTGATGTCTCCTTTGTCTGTCACACCCATCACAGGTCTTTCAGTCTCTGCTAATGAGCTGATGATTTGATTTAGGTGTTTTTGGTTCAGGGGACATGGAATATATGCAGATCTGGTGCACCTCCATGAATGTGGTTGAGAAACACTGTTCTACGGTATTGCATGTTTCACATGCAACTTTAATGTGATGCTCATGTGGCTTTTCATCTCGCTGTGCCATCGCGGTTAAGTTATATATGTAATTTTATCACATAATGTAGATCATAGTATGGCGAATACTATAATCCATCTTACATCTTGTGATCCATAAAGCATTGCAATCCTAACCTTGAGAGTGTAATGATTTATTCCTTTTCATTTGAGTGCAGTACATTTTTTATGATAGGTGACTTTCCAGTGACATTGCTTGCAAATTGCATGTTTTTATCTCCAGCTTGTTCTTCCCAGTAATGCTGTAAAACCCAAAATGAACACAGATGCTCTTTCTGAATATGAAAAAAACCGTCTTAAATTTGTGCAGCTGTGCTGTCGTTTGCTTTATCATTTTCACACGTCTGCTCTGGGATGAGAATACTAACGAGTGATGCATTCGTAATGAATATCCAGTGTGAAATGTTTCAGATGTAAAATAATTACATTTGCATTTGCTGAAGGAAATGACAGTGTTTGCAAAGCAGCAAAAAGTAAGGTGGAAATTTGTTGCCCAATTTTTTACTTATTTTTATTATTTTATTTTATTTTATTTATTTTTTTATAATATTTATTTTATTTATTTTACTTATCTCTATTTTATTGTTATTTTTTAGTTTAATTTAAAAAAATATGTATTTTGTTTATTTTATTTGTTTTATTTATCTCTATTTTATTCTGTTTGTTGCATTTATTTTACTCATCTCTATTTTATTTAAATAATTTTGTTCTATTTATTTTATATATGTTACTTATTTCGATTTTTTTATTTGACTTCTCTATTTGTTTTATTTATTTTTTTTATTTTACTTATCTATTTATTTCATTACTTTTTTATTTTTTATTTCTATTTTATTTATTTTACTTATCTCTGTTTATTTTATTTGTTATTTATTTTATTTATCTCTATTTTATTTATTTTACTTATCCCTATTTTA
>CAIGQZ010002445.1:1787303-1803762 GCA_903798205.1 Danio tinwini | reverse complement strand
TTATTTTATTTATCTCTATTTTATTTATTTTACTTATCCCTATTTTATTATTATTATTATTTTATTTATCTCTATTGTATTTATTTTACTTATCTCTATTTTATTTGTTTTTTATTTATTTTATTTATCTCTATTTTATTTATTTTACTTATCTCTATTTTATTTTATGGTATTTATTTTTATTTTACTTATTTATTTTATTTTATTTATTTTTTAGTTATTTTATTAATTTAGTTTATTGTATTTATCTCTATTATATTTATTATATTTTATTTATTTTTATTTTACTTATCTTGTTTTATTTTATTTGTTTTTATTTTACTTATCTCTTTTTATTTTATTTTATTTAGTTTTTATTTGATTTATATTTTTATTTCATTTATTTTACTTATCTATATTTAATTTAATTTAAGTTATTTTATTTATCTCTATTTTATTCAATTTGCTTTATTTATTTCACTTATCTCTTTTTTATTTTATTTAGTTTTATTTATTTTTATTTTATGTATTTTACTTCTCTGTTTATTTTATTTTATTTTATTTTGATTTTTAGGCAATTGTCTAGGCAATTATCTAACAGACCTCATTTTAAATGTAAATGGAAACCTCATTGAATCATACAAAATATCCGTAGATTAGCAGTTTTTTCATATTTTCCCCCGTTTATTTATGCTTCTGAATTGCATTATGGGATCTTGATCTATCAACTTTTAACCTAGAAAAGTTGGAAAGTCACTTTTAACATGTTTAATTGCCTGCAGTGCTATATTGTCTGTGTTGGTGTTGTATATTATGCTACAAACACCTTGTAATAAACTGCTAGTAGAGTTTCTGTTATTTTACACACTTATTTCTCCATGTATTATTTCTTATACGTTATTATATTTTTAAAATGACTAAAATGTCAATAAAAGTCACTTCGTTAAACTGTGGAGTTGAATTTTCAACATCAAAAGTGGACAGAGCAGAGATCAACATCCCATAATGCAATTCACAACCACAAATAAGCAGAAAATGATTAACAGATATTTTTGACAGTGCAGGATCTGGCGTATGGCGTCACTTTCTTTGACAGATCCAAAACCAGGCTTCATTAACAGCATGCAAAAGCTTATTTACACTCAACTATTCGCTAGTCCCTTTAATAGTGCACTATTTATAGTAAATAAGTGATCAAGTGACTGATTTCACACACAGTTTTGGCATTAAATATGTGTAGTGCTTCAGCTTTTAGAGAGCATTTGATGCTTGTCTTGACCATGTCTACATGCCTAAATGCATTGAGTTGCTGCCATGTGATTGGCTGATCAGAAATTTGCTTCAATGAGCAGTTGGACAGGTGTACCTACTAAAAATTAAAAGTATTATATTTTCACCATTAGAAGCTGGTATATTGAGAGTCTGTTGTCGCACAACTGTGTTTAAACCCCTTATAAAAGTGATTTGTGCATATTATGTCTATTTCTGTTTTAACATAAGACTATTTTGCTCACCGCATTGGCAAATTATTTTGCTTGCTCTCAGAAACCACGCTTAGGCAAAATGTTTGCATGAGTATGAATGGCTATTGCTTATTTGTTTCATCTCTAGCATCTATTATTGTAACCTTCATCAAACTCTAATTTACAGCATCGGTAAGGATTCAGCACTATTGACTTTGCAGTAACATCATACATAATATCTGGGAGAATATATGGAAATTGCGTAACCTACACATCTGCATGAGCTGTTTGTGCTCGACTCCCCGATTATTGTTTTTTTCGTAATTATTTTTTTGAAGAAGCAGCGCATTAGAGATGTCTTCAGAGATGCGAGTCGGGTTACATGCCTGAATTAAATTTTAAGCGTTCTCTTTATTAGCCGTGTGGAATAGTAAACAGCACTGCAATGGAGTTTTGCAGTCTGCTCATAATACACGCTGAAACATCCCGGATTAATCCCCCATGATTTCTGCACTATAAAAACCCCTGCTTGCCTTCAATTTTTGAGACAGCTTCTGTAACTTATAAAATTAAGTTAGAACAGGATTAATTTAGTTTCATAATTTACAGTGAGCTAAAAACATATGCTGTCATGACTAACTGGTCATCGTTTATTACAGTGTGGCTTTACATTAGAAATCACTTTGTTTAATGGGTGAAGCTTCAGGTCTGCACTGCTAAATGAATGAATGAATGAATGAATAAATGGATGGATGGATAGATTAATGTTTTTTCTTTTTCTTTTTTTAGAGTTTCTGTGTATTTCTAATCCAAATATCTAAACATCCTTAAGTCAAACTAAAAACTAATAAACAAGTAAAACATATTGGTATATAATGAGTGGAGTTTCAGGACTGCACTGCAAAAAATAAATGAATGAATGAATGAAGGAATGAATAAATAAATGATAAAATAAAATAAGTAAATGCTTTTCTTATTTGGAGTTTTCGTCTCTTTTTTTAGTCCAAATATCTAAAAATGTATTCAAATAAATGAAAAAATAAATCAAATAAATGAATGAATTAATTAATTAATGAATAATTAAATGAATAAATGAATAAATAAATAAAATGAATAAATTAATAAATTAATAAATTAAATAAACAAACAAACAAATAAATTAATTAATTAAATAAATAAAATGAATAAATGAATGAATGAATGAATAAATAAACAAACAAATAAATGAATGAATTAATTAAACAAATAAATAAATAAATAAAATGAATGAATGAATAAACAAACAAATAAATAAATAAATAAATAAAATTAATTAAATGAATAAATAAATAACTAACTAAATAAATAAATAAATGAATGAATGAATGAATGAATAATAAATAATAAATAAATAAATGAACAAACAAACAAATAAATAAATAAATAAAAGAATAAATAAATAAAATAAATAAAATAAATGAATGAATGAATAGATAAATGAATGGATAAATGAATAAATAAATAAATGAAATAAATAAATAAATGAATGAATAGATAGATAAATGAATTGATAAATGAATAAATAAATAAATGAAATAAATAAATAAATGAAATAAATAATTTCATAAATTAATACATAAATGAATGAATGAATGAATGAATGAATGAATGAATGAATGAATGAATGAATGATGGTCTTTCTTAAAGTTGTCTCGTTTCTATCAAATCAAACAAATAATTGCTAAACAAGTAAAAAAATTGTAATGTAATGAGTGGAGTATCAGGACTGCACTGCAAAACATAAAATAAATAAATAAATAAATAGGGCGAGCCGGGGGCGCTCAACCTGGGTCTGTGTGAGTCCTAATTCCCCAGTGAAAGTGAAGGGGACACTGTACTGTCAGTGGGCGCTGTCTTTCTGCTGAGACGTTAAACCGAGGTCCTGACTCTTTGTGGTCATTAAAAATCCCATGGCACTTCTCGTAACAAGTAGGGGTGCAACCCCAGTGTCCTGGCTAAATTCCCTCTCGGCCCTTACGATCATGGCCTCCCAATCATCCCTTATCCACTGTTAAACAGTTTTGAAGAATTTGATGTTTCCCCATTCAGACAGAATGCCTGAGCATACTGCCCGCATACTGCAAAAAGCCCTAAAAAGACTTTGGTAAAGTCCAGATGTCATGACAACAACAAAAACAGGTTGTGGTTTGTTAGTTTATGTCAACCTGTCATAACAAACGATGTCATCTTTGCATTTAGAATGTCACATCTGAGCGAGTTACACTTAATGACAGTTGTTATAAGCATGCATGTGTCATGGCATGATACTAAAGGCTTCAGAACAGTCTTAGGAACACCCCTTCAAGTAAAGTATTACTGTGACACCTTATACTTTATAAAACATCAGACCTCAAAATACATAATTATATATATATATATATATATATATATATATATATATATATATATTTATTTATTTATTTTATGTTTTGCTTTTTAAACAAATATGTTTTACTTTCTATTTGTCAACTACCTACAGTTAAAGTCTAGAACTATTTGCCACCCTTTGATTTTTTTATTTATTTATTTGTTTTCTATTTCCCAAATGATGTTTAACAGAGCAAGGAAATTTTCAAAGTATGTCTGATAATGTTTTTTCTTCTGGAGAAAGTCTTATTTGTTTTATTTCGGCTAGAATAAAAGCAGTTTTTAATTTTTAAAAAGCCATTTTAATGTCAATATTATTAGCCACTTTAGGCTATTTATTTTTCGACAGTCTATAGAACAAACCATCATTATACAATAACTTGCCTAATTACCCTAACCTGCCTAGTTAACCTAATTAACCTAGTTAAGCCTTTAAATGTCACTGTAAGCTGTATAGAAGTGTCTTGAAGAATATCTAGTCTAATATTATTTACTGTCATCATGACAAAGATAAAATAAATCAGTTATTAGAGATGAGTTATTAAAACTATTATGATTAGAAATGTGTTGAACAAATCTGCTCTCCGTCAAACAGAAATTGGGGTAAAAAATAAACAGAGGGGCTAATAATTCTGACTTCAACTGTATATATTTATTTAGCTTTTTATTAAATTTTTTAAGCTGTATTCGTGTGTGTGTGTGTGTGTATGTGTGCGTGTGCGTGTGCGTGTGTGTGTGTGTGTGGATTTGTTATTTTTTAATACCTGACCTCTCTTTTTTTCTATTTATTTTCTGTTTACTTTTTTGTTTCTTTTCCTCTTCCAGCGGTTCTGCTCAAGAGAAATAAATGGTGCTCCTGTTCGCTGGTGCTGCGTCTGTCATTTATCAGATACTTTTTTGCTCGTAGGTGCGCCGAGTTGTTGTTTGAATAAACACGCTTGAGTGTATAGTGCGTGTGTTTGTGTCTGTGGAGCGGGGAGTTTTGTGGCGTGTGGGCTCAAGGCGGGCTGATAAGCTGTTTGCTAAAACTAACAATTAAAACTTGATCATGCTGTCAGTTCAAATGGAATGAAACGGAACCAAAAAGTAATTAAAGGGATAGCGTGCAAATGACAATTATATCTTTTAGCTTTCTATTACCAGTGCTGTGAATTTAATTATTGCAGCAGCTTCAGCAAAAAAATAAAATAAATGGGTGCGCATAAACGCAGAATTGAAGATAAGCAAGCAGGTTAGTCCTGCATTTCAACTGAGCTGTGAGCTGTGTTTTATTTATTAGTGTCGTTGTTGTTTGGGTTTTCACTGTCACACATGACAAACATTAATATGATGAGTATTATTGTCATTATTTAAAATGCTTAAACATTGCTTTGTCTTCCATAGATCGCTAAAGCAACTTCAGGGTTCAACGCTAAGGTTTTTTCCACTGGGTTGATTGGACCAGTGGTTCAGATTTTTACTTGTCCTGCCAATATTTTCACTGGCCCCTCCAATGCTATTTCTTAGCCACACATTTTCTAGAATCTATAATTTAAATATGTAAAAAATGTTAAATGTATGTAATGAGGAAAATTCAAAGTGTTATGCAAACACTTATGTTATAGCTATATGGAAAATATGCAGGCATTTTATTGCAAAGCAAAAGGTGGCTGACCTGCCAAACTGATGCAAAATTGTACAATACATCACTTTGTTTTTTTTTAGTATAGGTATACCCTCATAAATGTCTGCTTCCAAGACATTAGAAACAAACGTTTTCTTTAAGGATGATCATTTGATGTTGCCGCCATGTTGCCGTCTCTTCGCTGTACTGGTTGTTACGGAAAAAAAAATAACGTGCTCACAATATCCAATCAGATAAGAGGAACCGAAAAGCAATATGGTGTTTACGACATCACAGACAGGGTAGCATTTGAAGGCTTAAAAACACAAATGGTTTCTCGATTTTAAGACGAAGATTGCATTAAACGTTAGTGACAATGCAGCATTAGCTCGATCGGACTAGTAACGATCCTGTCTACTGTCCCGAGCGTCTCACATGCTGGCCCTGGGCCATCAGGCAGTCCTTGTTGTTGAGCCCTGAACTTGATAGTGGATATAAATAATGGAAATGTATTCATCAGAAACTGCTTAACAAGCGTTTATTACAAATGCCTTAAATGATTAGTTTACAATACCTATAGTTTTGGTTTACCAGTTGTTTTATTTTTTATAGAACTTAATAAATAATGTTTATGAGGTTCTTTAATAATATGCTTTTAAATGATGATTCATGTGTTAATATGGAAATTATTCATAAAAACACTTTGCCTTTCCAAATATAATAAATAATATTTATATTCACAGATATTGTAATAAAAGAGTTGTCAAGAGAACAATTGTGTACCTCCATTTCAATTGTACCATAAAAGGTACAGAACAGTATTATAAGAGGTATTTTCTGTACCATATAAGGTACAACTTTTACAAAGGTACAAAACTGTACATTACTTGCACCACCGTGTGCCTTTTTTTCTGAGTGTGTATGAATGTGTGTGTGAATGATCGTGTATGTGTTTCCTAGTACTGGGTTCCACCTGAAAGGCTGTTCGCTGCATAAAACATATGCTGGAATAGTTGGTGGTTCATTCCGCTGTGGCGACCCCTGATAAATAAGAGACTAAGCTGAAGGAAAATTAATGAGTAAATGTCATAACTTAGCGCTTAATGACACTTAATGACAGTTGTTATAAGCATGCATGATAATTAAGGTTTTCTTACTGTTGTGAATTTCTCTTATCAGGCTCACGGCACCAAAACTGTTGTGAATTTCTAAGACGAGCCAAAAACCAGGGAGGACTTTCGGGTATCTTTAAAGCAGAATCCTTTAATAGGAAACTCCGCGTTACTGTGGCATCATCGAAAGGACTAGTGTAGCCAAGCACTCAGTTTTAAATACGTCTTTACAGGCATTGATACATAGAGGAGGGGACAAACCTAAACAAAGCATGCAAATGAAGTGTTGTTGTCAGTAGAGTAAATTGCCTTTCTCCCTAGCCCCCAATCTCATCAGCATATAAGTACCCATTCATGATACATTTTAGCATGAAATCAAAGTGTGCAAATGACTTACTGGAGTCAGAACCTGTCCGGTCAGTTGACCAGTTTGAAAGTATCACCCTAAGGCCCCGTTTACACTAGTACGTTTTAGTTTTACAACCGCGTTTTAGAATGAAAACGATCCGCGTCCACACTAGAGTTTCACCCAGCGCTTCTGAACAGCTCTCCGTCTACACTAAAATGGTGAAAACGCACATCACATGATCACACACACACTCTCTGGCATGCACTGCAGCATGCTTTGAGCGCATACCCATATGGGAGCTGTGCTCGTCGGACTGTTCATCACGGATCTCCCGCTGGATCTAATCTCACTATTTGTTAAACGTGATATTTAATTCATCTTGTTGTCTATATCTAACTACATATTCCCTGACTTTGGTCTTTTGAATCTATTATTGTTCTCAGGTTACGTGTTTTGGCTGAGCGCAAAGATAAGTTAGGTTAATATCATAATTAATATAACCGCGGATTCTGCACATTGACTGATCGCTTGCTTTTATTTTCTTTATTGCATAAACTTATTGTGCGTTATACTTTTATAATGGTCATTATTAATTATTAAAACTGATATTTATTGTAAGAGAGGGTATGTTTCGTATTTTCAATGAAAATGAAAGGAGGCAGTGATGTTATAGGCTCCGTTTTGTAAATATGCATGAAGATGATGCTCATATTATGCAGCCACCTGACGCCTCAACATTTCTGATGTCTGTTAAGTTGCTAATATCAAAATGAAAATAGGCAGTTCCTCACATCATGTTTTCATCTTATTGTTAAGAAAGTGAAACAGCGTAGCCAGGGTGATGTGAATGACTTTATAAAGTACACACTCGGTAGTTTGTTCTCCTTATCAATTTGCAAAGTCTGAACTTACAAGGAGAGGATGAAGACTGAACTGTGTGAAGGCTACTTAATATTGAGGGAAAAACCCCAATCAGAGAGGCGAATGTCCGCAGCCCCGCCTCCGTTTTCAGATGTCTCTGTTTTCCCCCCATCTACACTAAGACGGAGCAGCAGCGTTTTAAAATGAAAACAACCTCTCCAGCGTATTCAAAATGCTCCGTTTTCGGGGCTTGAAAACTCTGGCGTAGTGTGGACGGATGGTGTAACCGTAACAAAACTTATGCGTTTTAAAACTAAAACATATTAGTGTAAACGGGGCCTAAGACAAAAGAAGAGTCACTGAGACGATGTCTTTAGCATTTTCATCATCAACCAAGAGACTTTAAGGACTGTCACAACCTAGCTAGAGTTTTGAATGAACTGGGCTAATTAAAGAAACAGAATAAAACTTTTCTGTTATATTTAGATTATTGCTAATTTATATTCCCACATTATGAACACCCCATTCAAGTAAAGTGTTGCTGTTTATATTTTTCAAAACACATAAATATAACAACATGCTTTAGTTTTGTTTTACCAAAATAGAAGATGTTTTACCATAAATAAAAAAAAAAAAAACATTTCCTTTTGCTCCCTGTTTGTCAACCCCCTATATATTTATTTATTTAATTTTTTTGCTCGTAGCTTTTATAAACCAGGACAGTCAAGAAATCCATGCGAGACGGTGCAGGTATTTAGATGTTGCTGTGAAATTATTGCTGGGGGCTATGTTGGTCCAATTAGTGTGTTTAAAGTCACGGGTGAGTTTCTGCTGTGTTCCCAGCTCACCCAGTCAGCACATATGGCCGAGGGCCCTTCATCCACAGAGTTAATTAGACTGTCAGGATCCATCGCCCTCACCGCAGACTCCTTTCCTCCCTCCTCCCTCCAAATACAGGTGGTCAGATCACCATTTTAGAGCTGCAACTTAGAAAGGCAACTGCTTTCACTCATTTGACTACACTCACCAACACAGGCAGGATGGATCCATGCTTTCATGTTGTTGAGGCCAAATTCTGACCCGACCATTAGATTGTGGCAGCAGAAATGGAGACTCATCAGACCCGGCAACGTTTCTCCAATCTTCTATTGTCCAGTTTTGGTGAGCCTGTGTGAATTGTAGCCTCAGTTTCCTGTTCTTAGCTGACAGGAGTGGCACCCGGTGTGGTCTTCTGCTGCTGTAGCCCATCCGCCTCAAGGTTGGACGTGTTGTGTGTTCAGAGATGCTCTTCTGCAGACCTCGGTTGTAACGAGTGCTTATTTGAGTTACTGTTGCCTTTCTATCAGCTGAACCAGTCTGGCCATTCTCCTCTGGCATCAACAAGGCATTTGCACCCACAGAACTGCCGCTCACTGGATATTTCCTCTTTGTCGGACCATTCTCTGTAAATCCCAGTAGATCAGCAGTTTCTGAAATACTCAGACCAGCCCATCTGGCACCAACCACCATGCCACGTTCAAAGTCACTTAAATCCGGGGTGCGAGGGTTTTTTTTTTTTTTTTTTTTTTTTTTAAATGTCTTAAATTTAACTTGGTGAAACCTGCAGAAACTCTAGTATCTTAAAAATATCTAGGCAGATATTATGTGCTGTCATCATGGCAAAGATAAAAGAAATCAGTTATTAGAAATGGGTTATTAAAACTGTTATGATTAGAAATGTGTTGTATTTCCAATAAACAGAATTCAGGGAATAAAAATATACAGGAGGGCTAATAATTCTGACTTCAACAGTATTTAGTATGACGCATAAAGAAAAAGGCTTTTGTTCTCTGCATTGTAGAGATGCAAACGTGGTCAAGTGAATGCTGGCTCCTTGCTGATAATGATTCCGCTCTTTGGAAAAAAAAAATGCTGTAAAAGCGTCTGACTGAAAGCGTTAAGGGTGCTCTGGGCACAGACTGCCAGCATCTTGAGCACCGGCTTGTGTAGGAGTAGAGCGAATCGCTGTCCTGGAAACCGTGCCATTGCCACAGCATATATGCGATTGGTACAATTTAATGGAATAAGTACAAAAATAAAGTATACTGGAAAAAGCGAAGCATGTATAATTTGTTTTAAAGGGGTCGTGCCATATGCAAAATGCTTTGAGATGAAGTGTAATGAATGTAACTTTCAGAACTGAAAACTTCCAGCCATGCACATCTTTTTTGTACATTTAGATTTGCAATTTAAAGTGGATTTCTGATGTTAGGGGATACAGCTGATGTCAGAAATATTAGCGCTCCTGTATATTTTCCCCCATTTTCAGTTCAACGGACAAAAGATTTATTTTCAATACATTTCTGAACATAATAGTTTTAATAACTCATTTCTAATAACTCATTTGTTTTTATCTTTGCCATGATGACAAAACATAATATTCAATTTCAAGACACTAGTATTTAGCTTAAAGTGACATTTAAAGGCTTAACTAGCATAATAAGGTTAAGTTCGGGTAATTAGGCAAGCCATTATATAACATTGGTTTGTTTTGTAGATAATCCAAAACAAATAATGCTTAAGAATATCAAATATAATTATAAAAAACATTGACAGAGTCATTTTTTACAGGGCTGTGATTTACAAGCCTACACAAAAAACCTAGAAAGGGTTTCGCTATTTTGGTGAAAACTTCATTTATTACATGGCAAGGTTGACATTTGCATGGAATTGCTTATTTGTCAGTCTGCACCAGTAGCACGTAGATGAAATCTCATGCATGGGGCTGAAAAATTGGTGATGCAGTGCTGATTTCACTCTTCCTCCAGCTGTAGACTTTTCCCACCGGATGCAGAAAGCACTGCGCTATAAAACCCATTAAATTTCAATTCACTACCCAAAGGTTTTTTTATTGCTGCATCAAACAAAGTGCAAGAGCAGAGTGAGTCAAACTTCAAAATAGCTTAATATCCCACTGTATGAACCATACATAATCAGAAATGTGAAGTCCACTCAAATAATGTTTTTGGAAATTGATATTTATACGTCATATTAAAGGGACTCGATGACAGTACGTAATATTTGACTGAATATTTTACAAGATACTAGTATTCAGCTTAAAGTGACATTTAAAGGCTTAACTAGCTTAATAAGGTTAAGTTTGGGTAATTAGGCAAGCCATTTTATAGCAGTGCTTTGTTCAGTAGACAATCTAAAACAAATTTTGCTTAATAGTATCAAATATAATTGTTTGAAAACGTTGACAAAGACGTTTTTATGGTGCTGTAATATGCAAGCCTACACAAAAAGCTGAAGGTGGCATTTTCGGTTTTTGGTCTAAAGAGGAAATTTTTCAGAAATATTAACCAAAAACAAGTTATGCAGTGCTGATTTTACTCTTCCTCCAGCTGTAGACATCTCACACTGGATGCAGAAAGCACTGTGCTATAAAACCCATTCATTTTCAATTCACTGTCCAAAGGCTGTTTTTATTGCTGCATCAACCAAAGTGCAAGAGCGTAGATGGTCAAAATACAAAATAGCTTAATATCCCACTGTATTATATTTCCTTATGCATGAACTATACATAATTGATATTTATACGTCATATTGAAGGGACATGATGACAGTACATAATATTTGACTGAATATTTTACAAGATACTAGTTTTCAGCTTATTAAAGGCTTAACTAGCTCAATAAGGTTAAGTTCAGGTAATTAGGCAAGCCATTGTATAACTGTGGTTTGTTCAGTAGACAACTGAAACAGTTATTGAGTACGGGGACTAATAATATTGACCTTAAAATGGCTTTTAAACAAATTAAGAACTGCTTTTATTCTAGCCGAAATAAAACAAATAAGACTTTCTCCAGAAGAAAAAAATATTATAGGAAATACTGTCAAAAATTCCTGAATCTGTTCAACATCATTTGGGAAATATGAGACTAATAATTATAACTTCAACTGTAGGTGACCTACCACTTTTACATGTCAATGTCTAGTAAAGAGGTTAAAGAGGATGTAGGAGAAATGCTGTTATTCCTGAGTGGCAGAACAACTGCGACGAGTAAAATCTGCCAGCCCTTATGCTGCACGTACCATCTGCACAGACTTGTTAGGAATCTGACGTTAGAAGCAAGTGATTGAAAAACAGCCTGAGAAGGTCAAGTTGGTCACGTCAAACCCCATTAATGACTTATTTGAGCAATTCCAGCGTCATAGATGTGACGTTTGCAGAGCAAACTTAAAATATAAATACACATAGAAAGTGTATATTAACATTATATCGAAACATCTGTTTATATTTTCCAAAACAGCTCACCAAAGAGTTATGGGGTCAGAAAAATATCAATCTGTGAACATCTTTTAGATTTTAAATGAGGAAAGTAAGCATGTGTTATGGATGTGCCCAGAAAAGTGTGTACGTTTACAGTCTACATCATACTTTGTAGAAATTCTGTGAATTAAACTGCACAACAGAAATAATGCTCATCAAAACGGATAAGAGTTTCTCTGTATAGGACAAACACGATTGAGTTAATTTTATCTGGCATTTTTACATTTATGAGGAAAAAGCTTGGTTATGAATGTGACAGATGTGCACTTAATCAAATATAATTGTTTGAAAATATTGACAGACATTTTTACCTTTCTGTAATATACAAGCCTACACAAAAAAACTAGAAAGAGTTTCGCTGTTTTGGTGAAAGTTTCATTTATTACATGGCAAGGTTGACATTTGCATGGAATTGCTTATTAGTCAGCCTACACCAGTAGCACGTAGATGAAATCTCATGCATGGACACTCAGAATTCATTTGAATTTAGTTAGAGTTTACTATGGATGCATCAAATTTTCGACCTCTGAAATTGATCGGCTGAACAGTGGCATTTTTGGTTTTTAGTCAAAAAAGGAAAATATCAGAAAATATGAGCTAAAAAAAAGTTTTTCCGGTGCTGATTTTACTCTTCCTCCAGCTGTAGACATTTCATACCGGATGCAGAAAGCACTTCGCTATAAAACCCATTCATTTTCAATTCACTATCTAAATGCTGTTTTTTGTAGCATCAATCAAAGTGAGCGAGTCAAACTTTAAAATAGCTTAAGAGCCCACTGTATTATATTCGTTCATGCATGAACCATACATAATTGGAAATGCAAAGCCCACTCAAATATGATGACAGCACATAATATTCGACTAGATATTTTTCAAGATACTAGTATTCAGCTTAAAGTGACATTTAAAGGCTTAACTAGCTTAATAAGGTTAAGTTCGGGTAATTAGGCAAGCCACTGTATAACAGTGGTTTGTTCAGTAGACAATTGAAACTTATATTGCTTAAGGGGGCTAATATTATTGACTTTAAACTGGCTTACAAAAAAATCTACAACTGCTTTTATTCTAGCCAAAATAAAACAAATAAGACTTTCTCCAGAAGAAAAAACATTATAGGAAATACTGTGAAAAATTCCTTGCTCTGCCAAACATTATTTGGGAAATACATGTCTATTGTGAAGTGAATTTGACACATGAATGTGTCTATTTACACACAAATAGTGCAATTTATTCGCACAGGCCACATCTGTTGTGAACACCGCATAATAATTTAGACTTTAAGGGCTTTATTTTAACGATCTAGGCGCAAAGTCTAAAGTCCATGCCACAAAAGCATTAAGGCTGTGTCTGAATCCACTTTTGCTATTTTAAGGATGGAAAAATACACTGTCCAACAGGGCTGTGCTTATTCTCTTAAGTTCTGGGAGTGTTTTGAGACTAAATCAATCTCAGAGTCTCATCTCACATTCCCTTTAAGAGTCAGTTGTGTCACACCATGGTGCATTTGCTATTTACATGTTAAAAACTGAACATTAACTAGTGAGAAAACAGTTAAACAGAGCATCTGCAGAACGAGCCTCCTCCATTCAGCCTCTTTACTTTCTCTTTACTTTACTTTTACTCTTTACTTTACTTTGGTGGAGTAAGGAAATGGTGGAAACTCACTCCACTGAACACATCCATTAGCCCACATATTTAATCTCTTTTGTTAAGCACAAAGAGTTAAAAACTATTCCTAAACTCAGTTCTAATTATATCCAAACACAGTGTTTGCTGTGCATCCTGTGTGTAGGGTTTGAACCTGCATAGGTGCATAACTAACGCGCTCTGCGCTGGAATTTAGAACAGCTTTTACTTGGTCAATGGCACAATCTGTTTCAGTTCCTCAAAATAGCAACGCACCAACAATTCGCCTTAACACACCTCTCTTTCAGACCAGCACACCCATGAGTCCACAAAGTGGCACAAATGGATTTGCTATTTAAACAACATGGCGCAAAGTCTGAAAATTAAGATTGCGCTGGTCTGAAGCAACAAATCATGCCAAATACATCTTGCTCATTATTGTGCTGGGTGTATGATAAGGCCCGATATCTTACACTCAAATTTTTTATTTTTTTTCCAGCTAGTTTAAACTACTTATTTAAGATGAGCTGAATCAACACAATCCTTTAGGGTTTTTTTTTAGGAAAACTTAATTGTTTTATGCTCAATCCACTTAATTGTGTAAAAACAATCATGTTAACTTAATCTATTGGTGTTAGGATAATATGAATGAATAGTGTGGAACCCATTTGTACAGTGTAGAAAAAGTGGAGTAAAGCTGAGATTGTGCTTTGAGGTGAAAATGATTTGAGCCACTTGATGTTTTGAATGGGAGCCTGGTCTGATAATGTTAGATTTACCCTTGAGCCTGAAACTCAACCACCTGAAACCACTCCACTCGCACCCTGTGATGAAAAGTCCCGTTTATTACCGATATTTCTGCAGCCAGTAAAGAGAGATTAAACTCTTTCCTCTGACGTACAGCGAGCACTTGGTTTTAAAACGTGTCCTACACTGTATGGGCTTCGCTGATGGATTACCTCAGGGCTACATTACCGCGTACACTAGTCTACAATAGCACATGTGGGACCACCCTGACCCACATCACCGTTTCATGTCATCTGACGAGCATTCATCACAGCGCTGAGTACACTTCTAAACAAAATAACCAAAATGCGAGACATTTTCCGAGATCATTAAGTAATGACAACTCCACATGTATGCGTTACTTGGAAGGTGAATGTTGGGGCATGCATACATTTGCATTCATTTGCATGTTTAAGGCGTGCAGGGACACTGGCAGTTCTTTATAGACAAAGCTGATAAATCAAAATGAAGAGGACTCTTAAAAGAAGCGCGGCAGTTTGGTTACTGTGGTGATGCAACCGTTCAGTCGGATAGGACGAGAGCTCCTAATTACCTATGAATATTTATAAGTTGCTTCTCTGAAGACCCACCTTGGGAATATAATGGGTCGGATTGGCGCTTGATGGGAGGCGAAGAGCGATACACTTTTCTTTCTCTTCATGTTTTGCTGGCATTCAGCAGAAGGTGAAGTTATTTGGAAACACCCACAGCCGATAAAGTGCTAAGTGCTTTATGGGATTTTTTTTTTTTTGGAGGGGATATTTGGGCTGCTAAAACTGATGAAGTTCATCTCTATTTCAAAACCAAGCTACTTTTAAATCAGGGACTGAAGTGGGATCTTTGTAATTGGCTGATTCAGATACTAATTCTGCATAAAAATTATATTTTATTCCCCCTGATTCCCAAATATTTTAGCCCAAATGAACACTAATAGAGCTAACACAGTTTTACAAAACACTGCCGTTAAATATTAAACACCATTGAACAGTAGCATGATTAGGAGGAACACTAGCATTTTAGAAACAGTTTATAAAACAGATGTAATATTGAAATACCACACAGGACACCTTCGTTCTTGTAGGTTTAAGAGACGCACACAGACGAATAGCTTACTGTTTTAAGGTAGTCAGCAACTTCACAACCTTCTGTCCAGCTATCAGATGATCCTCACACGTCTTCACTCTTTCAGCCTTTAATAATTCCCTCCGTTTGGCTTCAGTCTTGACTTTAAATCAGATCAGAGCCCTGTAATAACTCTCTAGGTGTAATTGTTTTCTTTTAATTTAAAGCGTGCCAGAGCAGAACGGTAAAAGAAGAGACCGATAGCATTGCTAATGAATCCTGATCCCCAGATTCAAGACACTGACATGGGAATGAAGGATGCGGAGAGCTGAGACGTCAGATAGGAAAAAAAGACGATGAGTTTGAGATTTCTGGATTTTTTTTTTACGTGGTGTGCATTTACTAGGGATGTCCCCGATCAGTTTTTTTTTTGCCCTCGAGTCCAAGTCTGAGTCATTTGATTTTGAGTATCTGCTGATACTGAAACCCGATCCCATACTTCTATAATACATAAAAAAATATTAAAGAAGAGTGAAGAAACAGATACAGGATGTTCCTTATTTTTAATCTAATTCACTTTATTTTAACATTCAACAACTCTATTAACACACAGAGCACTTCTGTGAGGTAGCTTGAACAATCAAGTAATAAATAATATCAGTTCTTTACTTTTGGACTTTAGTGCAACAATAAATATAAATATATCTAATATAAAACAAACAGCACCTCAACTTAAATACCCGGCAGACAATCCCTCTGCAGCAAAGTGATGTCATGCCGCACACGTTTCTGTGTGAGGTCAAGAAAGAGCTCTAACTCTGTGCCACCGCATAACTATAGATGTGTTAAAAAATAATGACTATATATATATATATATATATATATATATATATATAT
>CAIGQZ010002445.1:1768887-1778938 GCA_903798205.1 Danio tinwini | reverse complement strand
TTTTCGCAAAATTGTTCGCAAAATTCTGGGAATTACCACCACAAAATCAGTAATTTTTATCGCAAAAAAATGTTAAAAAATAGGGGGTCTGTAATATACATTTGTGTGTGTGTAAATAGACTATTGTTCATTCATTCGTTTATTTTCGTTCAGCTTAGTCCCTTATTTATCAAGGGTCGCCACAGTGAAATAAACCGCCAACTATTCAAGTAAATGTTTTACGCAGTGAATGCCCTTCCAGCTGCAACCCAGCACTGGAACCGAAGCACCAACACGGGGAGAACATGCAAACTCCACACAGAAATGCCAGCCAGGACTCGAACCAGCGACCTTCTTGCTATGAGGTGACAGTGCTAACCACTGAGCCACCGTGCCACCGAGGATATTGTTTTGTAGGCTATTTTTACCCATATACTCAAATGCTCACATGGAAGGGCGCTAGTGGGTTCGACAAGTCATGTAAATTGGCTTTTATTTCTCGAGATTTGTGGAAACAGCTCACTATTAGCACTCTTTTAATCTTACTTAAACCTTTTCTAACTTTATTAATGGTTATTTTAAGGTTTCATCGCTGTTTGTAGGAATTTGAGGTTAAGATTAAGCACACAGTTGATTCTTGAGAGTAGATGCAGGATCTTTCTTCAATGATTTTTCAACACATTTCTTGTAGTTCTGAATTGTTGAATGCGTTGTAGTCTTAGTAGATATATTATACGAGAGACTTGCTTTGTTCACTAAATAAGGGGATCTAATTGGATTTGCATTGTAAACATTAAATAAAAGTTAAAAAGGTTTTATTTTATATTTCAGTTCAATTCATCTTTATTTCTGTAGCGCTTTTACAATGTAGATTGTGTCAAAGCAGCTTCACATAGAAGTTCTAGTAAATGTAAACTGCATCAGTCCTGTTTTCAGAGTTCAGTTCAGTGTGGTTTAATGTTCACTGCTGAAAGTCCAAACACTGAAGAGCAAATCAATCAATGCGCAGCTTCACAAGTCCCAAACCAAGCAAGCCAGTGGCGACAATGGAGGAACAAACATCACCAATTGATCAAAGTGAAGGAAAAAAACTTGAGAGAGACCAGGCTCTGTTGCGCATGACCATTTCTCCTCTGGCTACACTTCTTGTGCAGAGCTGCAGTCTAGGCACCAGAGGCTGGAGAACGCTGGACATCCATAGTGTAGAAGCTGCAGGTGTGAATAGCTCAGGCTGACCCACAGATGGTCAATGCAGAGACTCGTCTGTCACTGGGGTCTTTCAGAAATCAGTCTCATGCTCTCCGCTCCTCCATGACTCCCACAGCATCAGCTCAGGATGCGGCCTGGTCCAGGATTATGGATGGTCTTGGATTGCATCAAGATAGATGCCTCGCTTAGAGGCCTCGGGATGAGTATCCCCAGGTGCAAATAGAGAATAAAGTATTTATGTATTAATAATGTATTTAAACACAATATGTAATGAGATTTCATATATTAAGTTTTTAATTAGGATACTTCCAAAATCATTCCGCAGAAATAGCAAAAAAATGTCCGTAGATCCCTAATAAACCATCTTAATGTGCTTGAAATGCATTAGCAGCTCACACGTGTGCTCTGAATCGTTTCTCAGTTGGCCATAGCACTTATATTTGCTTGCATTTTAAAAGGAAATGTTTGTTGTGTCGTTTCCAGATCGGCCAGTTGGTATTCAAGGGCATGAAGAGGCTGAACAGAATCCAGTCTATAGTGTTCGAGACGGCTTACAACACCAATGAAAACCTGCTCATTTGCGCCCCCACTGGAGCTGGAAAAACCAACATCGCCATGCTAACAATACTACACGAGATCCGCCAGCACCTACAGCCTGGAGGAGTCATCCGCAAGGACCAGTTTAAGGTAAACACACACACACACACACACACACACACACACACACACACACACACACACACACACATACATACATACTCACAAAGACAATATTGTTGAGTGAGCTGTTGGCTTTCTGTCAGCCAATAACTCATTTCCGCACCATTCCTTATGCCTCGGCTACCTCAAGATCCTAGTTTGTTTAGCTCACGTCAAGCAAGGATAGACTTGAGCATTAAATACGTGTCAGGAAGTTTCACCAGATGTAAACAGATGCATTGTCTCATGAAGCGCATTTGCACAAGACAGCTTTAACGATGACAGACAGTCTTCATACATCACCATTAAACTCTTTCTTTAAGGCAGCCGGCTTCATATTTCTTTTGTAAATTGTTATTTGTGCCAGTTGCCAGGGAACAAATGCTACTGTGGCGTCTTCTCATTTATCATAAGCATGTCTTGTCTCTCTATAGATTGTGTATGTGGCTCCGATGAAGGCCCTGGCTGCTGAGATGACTAATTATTTCAGTAAGCGATTGGAGCCTTTGGGCATCGCTGTCAAGGAGCTGACGGGAGACATGCAGCTGACCAAAGGAGAAATCCTGCGCACTCAGGTAACACCTTTTAAAGGATACACCTTTGGCTACAGCAGAAGATTGGGGAGGTCTGAGTTATTTACATATTAAAACTGGTTGGATGTTAAAATCAGTATGTAATTTGCATAAATAAAACTGATTGGATGTTAAAATCAGTATGTCATTTACATATTACAACTGGTTAGATATTAAAATCAGTAAGTAATTTGGATATTAAAACTGGTTGGATGTTGAAATCAGTATGTCATTTGCATATTACCACTGGTTGGCTGTTAAAATCAGTATGTAACTTGCATATCAAAACTGATTGGATATTAAAATCAGTAAGTAATTTGCATATTAAAACTGGTTGGATGTTGAAATCAGTATGTCATTTGCATATTAAAACTGGTTAGTTATTAAAATCAGTAAGTAATTTGCATATTAAAACTGGTTGGATGTTAAAATCAGTATGTAACTTGCATAATAAAACTAATTGATATTAAAATCAGTAAGTAATTTGCATATTAAAACTGGTTGGATGTTAAAATCAGTATGTAACTTGCATATAAAAACTGATTGGATGTTAAAATCAGTATGTCATTTGCATATAAAAATGGTTGGATGTTTAAATCAGTTTGTCATTTGCATATTAAAACTGGTTGGATGTTAAAATCAGTGTGTCATTTGCATAGTAAAACTGATTGGATTTTAAAATCAGTATGTCATTTGCATATAAAAATGGTTGGATGCTTAAATCAGTATGTCATATGCATATTAAAACTGGTTTGATGTTGCGATCAGTATGGCATTTGCATATTAAAACTGATTGGATGTTGAAATCAGTATGTCATTTGCATATTCAAACTGGTTGGATGTTGAAATTAGAATGTCATTGGCATAATAAAATGGTTGGATGCCCCTTTGTAGATTTTTCCTTCAATTTTTTGTTTTTTCTAGCCGAAATAAAACAAATAAGACTTTCTCAAGAAGGAAAAATATTATAGGAAATACTGTGAAGAATTCCTGAATCTGTTAAACATCATTTAGGAACAAAACTATTCACAGGAAGGTGAATAATTTTGACTTTGTTTGCACTCATTGAATTTTAAACTTGGCTAAACCCAACATCAACTCATCAAGGCTTCATCTGTTGTCTGACGCTTGGGGATGCTCATATATCATGATGTTGGCGTAAAGATGTTGTTAAAGATCTCTAGTGGGATGAGGTGATTGGTTTAAATTCTGCAAGCGATGATCCTTGACCCATCACCATTGAGTCTATGATCAAGACTCTTAACCTTGGGGCACTCCATCAGGACTCAACCTATTTTTTTTGTGTGTGTGATACTTTTAAGACTGTAGGCCAGTTACTTTTGATGATGGCTTTATTTCACATAAACTTCCTTCAGCCGTTAAAACAAAACCCATTTCGAAATGTAATTCAAATAACAAAATAGCATTGAAATATGTATTTAAATTTTGCGTTTTAGAAGACGTGCAATGTTTAGTGCACAATAAAAGTGATTTTTTTTCATCCAAGTGATCCAACCAGAATTTTAATATGCAAATGACATTCTGATTTCAACATCCAACCAGTTTTAATATGCAAATGACACACTGATTTTAACATCCAACTAGTTTTAATATGCAAATGACATATTGATTTCAACATCTAACCACTTTTAATATGCAAATGACATACTGATTTCAACATCCAACCACTTTTAATATGCAAATGACATACTGATTTCAACATCCAACCAGTTTTAATATGCAAATGACATACTGATTTCAACAAACAACCAGTTTTAATATGCAAATGACATACTGATTTCAACATCCAACCACTTTTAATATGCAAATGACATACTGATTTCAACATACAACCAGTTTTAATATGCAAATGACACACTGATTTCAACATACAACCACTTTTAATATGCAAATGACATACTGATTTCATCATCCAACCAGTTTTAATATGCAAATGACACACTGATTTCAACATTGAACCAGTTGTATTATGCAAATGACATACTAATTTCAACATCCAACCTGTTTTAATTTGCAACTCACATACTGATCTTAACATCCAACAAGTTTTATATCCAAATAACATACTGATTTTAACTTCCAACCATTTTTAGTATGTAAATTGCATACTGAATTAACATACAGCCATTTTAATATGCAAATGACATACTGATTTAAACATCCAACCAGTTTTAATATGTAAATGACATACTGATTTCAACATCCAATAAGTTTTAATATGCAAATGACACTGATTTCAACATCCAACCAGTTTTAATATGCAAATGACATACTAATTTTAACATCCAACCTGTTTTAATATGCAAATGACATACTGATTTCAACATTCAGTCTGTTTTAATATGCAACTCACATACTGATTTTAAAATCCAACAAGTTTTAATATGCAAATGACATACTGATTTAAACTTCCAACCAGTTTTAATATGTAAATGACATACTGAATTTAATATTCAGCCATTTTAATATGCAAATTGCATACTGATTTAAACATCCAACCAGTTTGAATATGTAAATAACATACTGATTTCAACATCCAACGAGTTTTAATATCCAAATGACATACTGATTTCAACATCCAACCTGTTTTAATATGCAAATGACACTGATTTTAACATCCAACCAGTTTTAATATGCAAATGACATACTGATTTTCACATCCAGTCGGTTTTTAATATGCAACTCACATACTGATTTTAACATCCAACAAGTTTTATATGCAAATTTACTTTTACATATTTAGCATTGCCATTTTACATTTACATTACATTTCAAAATGACTTTTGCTACTAATATGCTTCCACATTCAGCCCTTAGCTTGATTGCTTGTCTGTTTTCTAAGATCTCTGCATTATTGTTTTAAAACAAAATAGAGATTGTTAACTGTGTAGGTGTATAGCCAAGTCCACAAGGCCGAGCTCTCGTAAAGCACTTGTCTTGTCTTCCCAATCAATATGATTGTACAATGGAAACACATCCATTTGCAATGCTGCAGCGCGCACAGTTCCGGGCCAGCAGTTTCAGGACGGAAGTGTGTATATGTAACTGAAGAGTGCTGGAGAGCACAGGATGAAAGCAGTAATAGCCTTATATCAGTTGAAGGACTGTAAAGGACTGAAGTTGAAGGACTGTAAACTGATGATCTCAGTATATTGAGGAGGAGTTTGTTTTGAATCACCGCTCGCACATTATTTTATAGTGGACTTTCAATTAGGGCAGCATCTTTTCAAGTTCTCTTTAAAGGAAGAAGTTTTTCTTGGGGTGGGGGTTCAAGGCACTAAATGCACTTTCAAAAATACATAGATATTTACATTAGATGTCGCCTACGCTATTGCTGTCTATTGGAAGGAATGCGTCAATAGAGTCGGCATTTTAGTACAGGGCAGCGCTCCTTTGAAATGAATGTGGGACCAAGGTGCAGTGGAGGACTGGATCATCCAGAGTCAGATATATATATGATTGGGAGTTTACCCGGTGGTCAGTATGCAAATATTTTTTAAATTACGAAAAATATAAGTGACCGCACAGGCATTGCCGACAAAGAGCATGTGTTTGTGTGCAATTTAAATGTATGATCTCCCCTGTTAAATGTCCTGCTTTCACTTCTCATTCTAACGGAGGGAGTGATTTGTTTGTGAATGAATCTCCGTTATGAACGACTTAGCCGACAATAATAATACAAGTTTCTGGCACTGCAGCATCATGTTATCATAATTAATTTACATTATTTGCTTATTTTATTCAACAAAACTAGCATAAGCCTAGTATGTAGTGCAAGTTGGTGCTGTTTTGCCTTATGGTGATTGCAGTAAGTGACTGTATTATCATCAATAATGTAACTTGTTAAGCACAACAGATCGTAACATAACGATCAAAAACGTAAACTTCTTACGTATGAAATGTTCTGCCTTTATGCTTTGTTTTCTTTGTTTGCTCATTACTAAAGTCCAGCATCTTCACATTGGCTTTAGTCTTGACTAGTGCGGTCGAATGACATTTGTCCTGGGAGCCCTGTACAATTGTGGCGGACATATTGATGCATGCTCAGGGTCCGTGTGCGATATCTACTGTATATATATATGTGTCAAAATTAACTGATTAAATATAGAAATCAATTATTTTGTCTGTGGTATTATTATTATTATTTATGTATTGTTTTGTTTTTAGTTTGTTATTATTATTATTATTATTATTATTATTATTATTATTATTATTATTATTGTGGATTTTATTGTATAATGTTCTAAAACTTTACAGTTATAAACTAAAATTGACATTATTATAATGTATTTAAATACTATTTTTATTTACTTTAATTATGTATAATAACCAAACATTTTCCAAATTGTGCAGCCCAGCAAATCTGAATGTTTTTTTTTCATTTTAAATCACAGCTTCTGTCTGAAAAATACTTAGGAGGCATTTACACACAACATTTTCAGTCAAAAATGGAAAACTTTTATGTGTTTTTCCTGTTCGTTTTCACAACAACATTGTTTTTGTGACTAAAAAATTATAAATCTGCATTCAAGGTGCAGTGTGAAAGTTAGGCTCACAGGTAGGTACCAGGTTAGCACCTAGTTATTATTCATTAATTCATTCATTCATTTTCGGCTTAGTCCCTTTATTAATCAGGGGTGACCACAGTGGAATGAACCGCCAACTTATCGAGCATATGTTTTACGCGGTGAATGCCCTTCCAGCCACAACCCAACACTGGGAAACACCCACACAATCTTGCACACACTCACATGCACTAACTACCATTGTTGCTATATACACTCACCGGCCACTTTATTAGATACACCTGTCCAATTGCTCAATAATGCAAATTTCTAATCAGCCAATCACATGGCAGCAACTCAATGCATTTAGGCATGTAGACATGGTCAAGACGATCTGCTGCAGCTCAAACCGAGCATCAGAATGGGGAAGAAAGGGGATTTAAGTGACTTTGAACGTGGCATGGTTGTTGGTGCCAGACAGGCTGGTCTGAGTATTTCAGAAACTGCTGATCTACTGGGATTTTTACGCTCAACCATCACTAGCGTTTACAGAGAATGGTCCGACAAAGAGGAAATATCCAGTGAGCGGCAGTTCTGTGGGCGCAAATGCCTTGTTGATGCCAGAGGAGAATGGCCAGACTGGTTCCAGCTGATAGAAAGGCAACAGTAACTCAAATAAGCACTCAATACAACCGAGGTCTGCAGAAGAGCTTCTCTGAACACACAACACGTCCAACCTTGAGGCGGATGGGCTACAGCAGCATAAAACCACACCGGGTGCCACTCCTGTCAGCTAAGAACAGGAAACTGAGGCTACAATTCACACAGGCTCACCAAAACTGGACAATAGAAGATTGGAGAAACGTTGCCTGGTCTGATGAGTCTCCGTTTCTGCTGACACATTCGGATGGTCGGGTCAGAATTTGGCCTCAACAACATGAAAGCATGGATCCATCCTGTCTTGTATCAGCGGTTCAGGCTGCTGGTGGTGGTGTAATGGTGTGGAGGATATTTTCTTGGCACACTTTGTGCTCATTAGTACCAATTGAGCATGGTGTCAACGCCACAGCCTACCTGAGTATTGTTGCTGACCATGTCCATCCCTTTATGACCACAGTGTCTCCATCTTCTGATGGCTACTTCCAGCAGGATAACGCACCATGTCATAAAGCTCCAATCATCTCAGACTGGTTTATTGAACAGGACAATGAGTTCACTGTACTCAAAATGACCTCCACAGTCACCAGAGCTCAATCCAATAAAGCACTTTTGGGATGTAGTAGAACGAGAGATTCTGTGTGATGCTATCCTGTCAATATGGACCGAAATTTCTAAGGAATATTTTCTTATATATATATATATAAATTGTTTTGAAACTTTACAGTAGTAAACTAAAATTGATATAATTATAATATTTCAAATACAGTTTTTATTAAATTTTAGAAATTATTATTATTATTATTATTATTATTATTATTATTATTTAGTTTTAACAAACAGCCAGCATAATTTTTTGGAGCGCTGTAGATTCATGCATTAATGGATAGACGGAGACCTCTAAGAGCACTTAATTGTTAAAACAAGAGCGAGATGAAGAATAGATTTAGAGGATTGTAGAGAACAAGTCGGAGTCACAAGTCAAGTGGTGTGAGGAGTGTAATGTCAATGGCTGAATAAAGGGAAATGATCCTCATGCGTTCCCACAGGAAGCTCCCCTTTTCTCTGACCATATCAATTGAGTGCCCTCGCTGCGCCTCCCAAACAGCAGAGCAAACAAAGCCACCAAAAAAATTAATAAAATGGAGAGATGTGAAGCAAGGAGACGTGTTGTAGAATAATAAGGCATCATTGCTCTTTCCATTGTGCTTTACTGCCCCCTCAGCCCTGTGTTTTTCAGACAGCGGCAGCCTTGCACAATATACTCCTTTAAAAATGACCATCTCTGCAGTGGTTAGCTGGGAGAATATCAAGTATCTTGCCTATTTTTTTTGCAGCATTGGAGAGATGTCTCTGAGGTGTCTGGGGTAGACGCTGAGACAGGAAAAACAAGTGGTCATTACTAGCAGACCTCACAGTTTGGCTGGCGGACGCGGTGTCAGTGTGGGTGTGTAGTCACAGTGTGTTTTAGTTAATTGCTGGGAATGGCGTGGAAGGCATAGGGTGATGTGTCGTGCCTTATAGAAACCCTTAAGGTGGTCATTAGATATTGATTGGTGGTTTTGCTCCGGAGTGGTTTCTTCCGGAGCTGTGCAAAGTTAACAGCAGGTTATGACCTGACCATGCTATTGTTAATTGTTGCTTTGCTTTAATCACAGTGTGTTGTTTTAATTTCGTGATTTCTTTATTGCGTATTATCCTCTATGCCTCATTGCAATATTCCATACACTGTAAAAAAATGTGTGGTTCCACACAATCGATTTGTGTTGAGACAATATGAAGGAATTAAGTTAACGTTTTTAGGGATTTCAGTGGATTGAACATAAAACAATTAATTTGTCCCCCCAAAAAACTCAGCAATTGTGTTGTTTCAGCTCGTTAAATAGGTATTGTGAACAAACAGCAAATGTAATGTTTTGCAATCCAAAAATGTGATTAAAATCAAGTCAATGGGGCAAAAACAGCCCCAAACATAACTAAAGGGTAGTCCATTTGAACAATACAAAAATTTGCAATGCAAAAATGTGATTATAATAGAGGTCAATGGGGCAGAAACAGCCCCAAACATAATGAAAGGGTAGTTCTTTTGAACAATACAAGGCTTTGCAATACAAAAATGTCATTATAATGGAAGTTAATGGGACAAAAACAGCCCCAAACATAACAAAAGGGGAGTCCATTTGCTCTGTATTGAGATTTTGAAAAATTTCAAATCATTTCCCTAAAATATGTGTCCAAATAATGTCACAAAAATCATTCCATTTGCTGAAACGCCAAGAAAGTTGTGGCCAAGACTTAAAATCACCCCAGATTGGATGAAAACATCCCCATCAGCACACAAGGGTTAACTCACCAGTATCTTGTTGTCATTTGAAATTAGCATAAAACAAATGTTTTCTGATTCATTGT
>CAIGQZ010002445.1:1716183-1728569 GCA_903798205.1 Danio tinwini | reverse complement strand
TCGCTGATTCGAGTTCCGGCTGGGCCAGTTGGCATTTCTGTGTGGAGTTTGCATGTTCTCTCCGTGTTGGCGTGGGTTTACTCCGGGTGCTCCGGTTTCCCCCACAAGTCCAAACACATGCGCTATAGGGTAATTGATGAACTACATTGGTCGTAGTGTATGAGTGTGTGTGTGAATGTGTGTGTGTGTATGGGTGTTCCGTTTATGGGTTTTCCCAGTACTGGGTTGCAGCTAGAAGGGCATCCGCGGCGTAAAACAAATGCTGGAATAGTTGGCGGTTCATTCTGCTGTGGCGACTTCTGAAATAGAGACTAAGCCGAAGGAAAATGAATAAATGAATTTAATGGTTGTACAAGTCACTCATGATGATAGCAATATGAATATTCATTAAAAAATTATTAAAACGAAGGGAAAATGAATACTGATTTTAAAAATCTAGAATAAAAATGAGTCAAATGGATTCAAATATTTATGTTTGTATTGTATTAATATTACTTTATATGTGCCTTCTTACATTGTAGTATTCAAGCCTTTTTTATGTTAATTTATGTTTCATAATTTGGTTTGTATTTAAATTAAATCTGAAGGTCAGCGATGAGTGAAATGTGTGTATTCCAACATGCTCCCTCATTTAATATCTCAATACTGGTTATTACAGCAGCATAAAGTTAATGCTGGGATGCAGAAGTGTGTGTGTGTGTGTGTGTGTGTGTGTGTGTGTGTGTGTGTGTGTGTGTGTGTTGTGCATGCGCAAGGGCTAAATAAAAATTTATGATCCGCATAAGGTGACATTATGTCCAATATGGCCCTCAACCTAAATCGAGTTTCGCACTCTTATTTTTAAGGCTTTTGGCATGCAGAAAGCACAGAGAAGGAAGATAGCGTCGCCTTTTCCACTGGTGTCCTAGAATTAATTACCTGAAAGATATAAATAATAGCCAAGTAGTTTGTTGGTTCACTGTTTTGTGGTCCAGTTCCCAGGTAATTTCCTCCTCCAGTGGATGCGTGTGTGTATGTGTGCATTATATCATATACTCTAACATCATATAGGTGCAGTAATTGAACAGTAAAAATAATTCAATGAAATTCAACGTTATTAAAGTTAGAAATGATACAGTTTCTCATGCCATAATGCTTTTAACCCTCTATATCAGGGCTATTCAATTAGTTTGTCATGGGGGCCAGTTCATAAAAAGCATCCCAAATGAAGGGCCGGAGAGATGACTTGCAATATAAGTGATGACACAACAGCATATGCAATGGGTATTTTTGGCCCCTAAGACATTTTTTTCTACATTAAAATGTTACTATATTGTATTTTGAAACTACATAACATCACTGCATTGTACAATGTGGCCTTTTCCAAACATATTCAAATGTTGTATTCAGAGCACAATAAAAGCAGAGCAATGCTTAAGTAGGCTTCTTCTACATTCAGACACATTCATATGTTTTGTTTTGAACTGCATAACAATTATGGATGCAACAATTATAGAAGTTGTTTGTACGATTATATAGTGTAAAGAATAATCATGGTTTCACGGTTATCACGTCTAATGTAGGTTTAAGCTTTTTCTTAGATAAGTATTTAAATGAACTGTTGTTATCATCTGCATTCATATATACATAATCATTTCACTAATTTGTAATAATTCATCTAATATATATTTTGTTTACATTGCACTGAAAGCCACGCTACAGCGGAACAAATTGCCTTGGGGGCCAAGTTCAGCCCGTGGGCAGCCAATTGAATAGCCCTGCTCTATGGCATGGTGTTGCCATCAGGCAGCAAACCATTTGTTGACCCACAAATCCCCCTTTTAATAAAAAATAAATAAATATCACAAAAAAAGTCTAATAATAGGTTGGTGACCAATTAAGTTTGAGGTGGGTGTGGATTTGACCTGTTTTCTGGGGGCAATAGAGCCGTTTTTGGATCCATAGCCTACTTGAGCACACTGCTAGCAGAATGTAAGATATTTTTCACCTTTTAACATATTTAAATTGAAATATTTTTATATTAAAAATATGTGTGATGTGCATGGATATGTGAAGATGCATATTTAGTTGAGAAAAGACACTCTTTGTGTTATTATCTATATGCTAAAATGGTAGTTTTTCATTTGTTGCCTCAGGGAAACACTGCAGTTGGACCACTTTTGTAAAAACAATAACATCCTGTGGATGGAAATGTGCAGAAATGTAGTTATTACCATTATTTATAAATATATATGTAGTATATTCCAAGTCAGAATTATTAGCCCCCCTCAATTATTAGCCCCCCTGTTTATTTTCCCCAATCTCTGTTTAACAGAGAGATTTTTTTCAACACATTTCTAATCATAATAGTTTTAATAACTCATCTCTAATAACTGATTTATTTTATTTTTGCCATGATGACAATAAATAATATTAGACTAGATATTTTTCAAGACTTTTTTAAACAGCTTAAAGTGACATTTAAAGGCTTAACTAGGTTAATTAGGGTAACTAGGCAGGTTAGGATAATTAGGCATACTGTAAAGATGTCCTTGCTCTGTTAAACATCATTTGGGAAATATTTAAAAAAGAAAAAAAAATCAAAGGGGGGCGAATAATTCTGACTTCAACTGTGTATATATATATATAGCTTTATTGTAAACTATTACTCACAGGAAGATGTTCAAACATTTTTTATTGAGGTAAAGAACAATATTGAGCAGTTAGGATCATTCTTAAAGAGTCACATTAGCTGTGTTTTCATTCAAAGATGAAAATTAAACTTGTAAAAAGCCACAGTTCTGCACAGTTTATCTTTACCCCTGATCAAACTAACCTGATTAAACAATTTGAGTTCTTCAGGCTTGTTTAAAACCTACAGGTAAGTGTGTTGAAGCAGGGCTGGAACTAAACTTGGCAGGGCTGCGACCCTCCTGGAACTGAGTTTGATGTCCATCTGGATTCAGCACAGTTGATGGTCATGAATACACAGAAAGGGAGAGGCCCAGCCCCAATTCTATTTGTGTTCCCCTTCCCCTTGGTCCTTAAAACCGAGTGTGAAGGGGAAGGGCTTAAAAATTTACCTCTAAGAATTGGGACAGCACTTCAACACCTGCCCACGTCATCATACGTCATCGCGATCTCTTGCTTTCATATGAGATCAGATGATGGCGACTGCTGTAGGTATTCCAGTCGTGTTATTTTTTGGTGTTTATCTTCAGGAAATCACTGAAGGCATATATTATGTTATCATAACGATATAATGTGGCAATAAGATCATAACTATACTGCGCATTTACACAGTGGCCATTTTCATCTAGTATGTAAACACACCAAAAACAACATTAACATTATAGCAGACACTGTAAACAGCTCATTTCCAGACACTAGACTTTAGATCGTCAAATTTAGCAGTTCTTGTTTTAGCCTTTTTTTATAATACATGACTGTAAAACATGAATGCGGTGATGAATATATTAAAACATGTGCTTGTTTGTCGTAAAAAATTGTAATAATGACAAAAAATACTAATTTGTGGCTCTCCTTACTTCCGGGTGCAGTGATCCTGCCGTTGTAGCTGGTGCATTCGGTGAAATTTTCTTATCCCTTGGTTTCGAGTGTGGTCTTGAAAAATCTTTGTTCGAAGAGCTATCTACCCCTTCCCCTTAGCCCTACGCCTTCAAGATAAAGAGAATTAGGACACCCCTACCCCTTCACATGAACGCGCAAAACGAGGGGTAAGGGGAAGGGCTAAAGGGTAGAATTGGGATTGGGGCCAAGATTTATCTAAAGGAGGGTGCCCAAACTCTGTCCTGGAGGGACGGTGTCCTGCAGAGTTTAGTTCCAGAGTTCAGTTGCCAACCTTCCATACATTTCTAGTATGCTAGTTAGAGCTTGAGTAGCTGGTTCAGGTGTGTGATTGGGGTTAGAGCTATACTCTGCAGGACACCAGCCCACCAGGACCGAGTTTGGGCACCCCTGACCTAAAGCCAAGTGACAAAAATGTGGCACCCGCCTCTGCTTCACATCCACCAACAACTGCTTTCTGAGGTTTCACAGTGAATAATAAAGATTGGTAAATACGTACATTCAATCGGTACCCCACAGGAACACACAATACACCATTTATGGCAAGTTTTTGATGAAATATTACTTGTTGATATTCATTCATTCATTCATTTTCTTGTCGGCTTAGTCCCTTTATTAATCCGGGGTCGCCACAGAGGAATGAACCACCAACTTATCCAGCACTTCCAGCCGCAACCCATCTCTGGGAAACATCCACACACTCATTCACAGTCATACACTACGGACAATTTAGACTACCCAATTTACCTGTACTGCATGTCTTTGGACTGTGGGAGAAACCGGAGCACCCGGAGGAAACCCACGCAAACGCAGGGAGAACATGCAAACTCCACACAGAAGCGCCAATATACAGAAAACCTTGCTGTTTTACTGCCCTAATAGCACGTTGTTGCCCCATGAGGGGGGGGGGCTTGGAGGAAGCACATTTTATGATTTATTAGGTGGACCCCCAAGCACCCAAAAAAACTCACACAGTTACAGGTCTCAAAAACACATGCAAAGGATAAACTATAATCCAGACTCAGCATTGCATATCCTGAGCTGTGATAATCGCGAATGATCACAATGCGATATCGATGCTGAAACCTTATATTGCATGTGCAGCCCTATTAAATGCACCAATGTGGACTGTCTGCTTACAAATGTGTACTTTTTGAAAAGGCACCTCCCAGTGATAGTTCTCATACCTTCATTTCTGAAACATCATTACATTTACTGTATGAAAGTCCCCACTGGGATATAGGAACAAGTCTGCGTGTGTGTGGCTGTGTGTGTGCGTGATTGATAGGCTCCCCGCTGATGATGATTGACAGCCGCCCCGCACTAGAATCACTCTGGCCATTTGGGATATTAGTGTGATTATGCAAATCCTGACAGCCGCAGAGACGACAGCCCACATTACGGGGCGTCCCATATCCGTGTTCCTTTCTGACGAGCCGCAGTCAGGTGTCAATCACAGCAAATAAGCTCAAGCAAAGCCCACGTCTGCTCTCTGTGACAAAATACACCACTAAACCACCACCGTAATACTGCCCTTCAAGGCACTCTCACAGGGCACGCTGTGAAAAAAAATATCCTGTTTGCGTTTATTTCTGGTTGTGAATTGCATTATGGGATGTTGATCTCTGCTCTGCTCACTTTTGATGTTGAAAATTCAACTCCACAGTTTAACAAAATGATTTTGAGTTTTAAATAATTTATTGTATAAGAAATAAGTCTGCAAATTAATAGAAAATGTACTACCAGTTTATGATGCTTGCTGACAACTAGGCTACCTTAATTAAGGGCATTCGTTACGACATGAATAGGATGAACCTTGTGTTTCCTTCTTCAAATATAGATATTTTCTTTGAAATCTAAATGTATGTTTTCCTGCCAGCGTTGCTTATTAAACACTCACTCATCTGAACTTGCCACGATTGAGATGGAGGAAATGAAAGCACATCAGCACTGAGAAAAAATCTGATGTTGAAGATATAATCTTTAAAATAATGACATATAAAAAAAATTGCAAATATACGACAGAGGTTTGTGATACAATAATTACATCTTTATTTTCCACAGAGCAAACAAGTCATCCACCAGCATAGTTGAAAATAAGTATTGAACACGTCACCATTTTTTCTCACAAAACATATTTCTAAGTGATGTTTTATAAACAAATTTCGGGAGGAGCACAGTCAGTTTATTGACGAGGCTAATTCATCACACGCAATCATTCTATCATCCAATCAACACAAGACCAAACCCCTATAAATAGTCAAACACGTCATACCTCTGTTTTCTCTTGACTTCAGCATCCCTCCACCACCCCAACTCCACACTATTAAACCAGATACTTAATTCCGAAGGGGGAGCGTTCTGGAGCCGGGTTAGACACTGCGCTCGGACCCTATCTCTCTATCCTGATATAACATGAGTTACGGTGTCTTCCCGAGCTCAGAGCCCTCTCCCAGGACAGCAAGTCAAATACGCATATTCTATTCAGTCAAATATCTGTGAGTGTAAACTCGTGAAAGGTGCATTTGACTTGAAATGTTCCCTGGAGGTTGATAACAACCAAATAAATTCATATATGCAAATAAAACGTATTAGTTTACAAATGAAGTTCTGTGTAATAAAATAAAATGACGCAGGGAAAAATTATTGAACACATGAAGGAAGGTGTAGATCGGCTGTGAAAGCCCAGACAGTGTAGAGGTCTTTTCTTTCTTCAATATTCAGCCAAGTCTGAGTTCTTTATTGTCGACAACAAAGGAGATTTTTCAGGAGACCCCCAGCAGCATCTCCGCCTGAACTTTCTGCCTCACTGATGCTCTGGCCTGCTTATATCCTCTTTTGCAGCTGTTTTTTCACATTGTTCTACAACATTGTTCTAGTTTCAACCCCCAAAATAGACCTTTCTACTATATATCTTGTCTATATATACGTAACTGTATACACCTTAGTTACTCAGGCCATCTCTCCTTTCTAATTCTACATCAGAGTTTGATTGTTTTAATGGTATATACATTTACAAGCAGATTATACACATACAATTTAACTGCACACTTTAAAGAGTAAAAACTCACTTCAACAGCAGCTGAAATCTCTCAGTAGTTCTTCATCAAGCCTCTGCCTTTCCTCTGTGTAAATGAATATCAGCTGCTTCAGTCCAACATCTACATTAGCAGGAGGATGAAGATGAAACCAGGGTGGACATTTCAGCAAAATAATGATCCAAAACACAGCCAAGGAGAACTCTCAAATGCTTTCAGAGAAAGAAAATCAAGCTGTAGAATGGCCCAGCCAATCACCTGATCCAAATCCAATAGAAAATACTAAATAAAGCTCAGATTTGATAGACGAGACCCGCAAAACCATCTAGATTTTGACGCTCTGTTGAAGTCTGTGATAAACTCACACTTGAGCAATGCTTGTGACTTCATTCCCAATATGAGAGGCGTCTTTAAGCTGACATCGCCAAAAAAGCCTATAATATAAAGTATTAAATACATTTTAGTAGTTTTTTTCCTGCTGTCGCTCCATTGTTACTACACATAGCTAATTTTTCAGATTATTTTTGTTTTGTTTTATGTTTGTATTGTTCAAATCTGGTTCAATTTCATGTCAAGAGCTCATTTAAAAATATTATTTCCAAGAATAAACATGGCAATGTGTTGAATGCTTATTTCCCCGCTGTAGCCTGAGAGTAAAGTCGAATTAGATACATAGTTTGTGTACAGGGTGGTTACATTTATATAGATACACCTTAATAAAAAATGGGAATGGTTGGTGATATTAACGTCCTGTATGTGGCACATTAGTATATATGAGGGGGCAAACTTTTCAAGATGGGTGGTGACCATGGTGGCCATATTGAAGTCGGCCATCTTGGATCCAACTTTTGTTTTTTCAATAGGAAGAGGGTCATGTGACACATCAAACTTATTGGGAATTTCACAAGAAAAACAATCGTGTGCTGGGTTTTAACGTAACTTTATTCTTTCATGAGTCATTTACATGTTTCTGACCACTTATACAGTAAAATATGTTCAATGTGCTGCCCATTGTGTTGGATTGTCAATGCAACCCTCTTCCGTGTGGAGATACAAGATGTGCAGCAACCTGAAACTGCGGATACTGGAAGCCTGTGCTGGCATTTCTCCTGCGGTGTTGCTATCAGTGTGTGAAGAGTGGGAGATAAGGGTCACATTGACAATCCATCACATTTACTAATGTTCCACAAACAGGACGTTACTATCACCAACCATTCCCATTTTATTAAGGTGTATCCATATAAATGGCCCACCCTGTAGTTTGGCCTACAGTAACATCTGAAATAGCCAATGAGGATCCTGATACAGAGGATGCTGTAGCTCAGAATATACTAAATAGTTTTCAAAACACTGAACACTTAAATATGCTTTATTAATAAACTAGATGCTATTAAAAATAAATATGTAAATAACTGAAGTATTACACAAACTAGCCCTAAAAGTTGACCCCCCTGATCATCAATGTATAATTTACACAGTGTTTACAACCCTCATTTCTTCGTTAGTTAGGTTTTTTTTCTCCATTATTCGAGGCCTGGAGCTGAGAGGAGCTCTCAGTAGTGGAGTAAAGTGAAAGGAAATTACTTCAAATGAGTCCGCTGTTTACTGTGTCCACGCTCTATCCGTTTGAAGTGCTAACTGATACCAGTTCGCACTCTTTTCAAAGCCAAACGGAGCTTATTATCGTTCAAGATCACACAGCGCGCTAGATTCTCAATGTCAGATTTAGTTTCTTTTGGCAGCGCGGGATGAAATCTTTGCACTTAATTTCAATTCTAAAAGGTAAAAGATAACAAGCTGGTACTTTGCGGGCGCATGTCACGGTGACACGCCGGGAAGCTGGAGTAAGTTAGAATATATTCAGTCCTGATGGCGCCCACGTTTGTACTGAATTAAAGATGTTCTGCTTTAAGGTGTGTCTGTACTGATGAAATAAAAATATATCAGATACAAATCTACACTGTAAATAATGCTGGTTTCCGCACAGTCCCTTGATAGTGTCCCAGCAGAAATCAGTTAAGTCAACGTTATTGTTTTTACAAATTTAAGTGGATTGAACGTAAAACAATTAAGTTGTCTCAAAAAAACCTCAAGAAGTATCTTGATCCAGCTCATGTTAAATAAGTAATAATAAATAAAGTAATAAAATAATAAAGGTACATGAGCTGTCACTGGGGTGGTACCTTTTCAAAAGGTACAAATTTGTACAGTACCTTAAAGGTCCATAATAATACCTCAAGGGTACATATTATTACTTAAAAAGTACAAAAGTGTTCCTCTTAAAATTTTTAGGTACTAATATATACTTTTGTGGTACCAATATGGAACCTTTAAGTACAAATGTGTACCTTTAGAAAAGGTACCACCCCAGTGACAGCTCTCGTAGTGAAGTTTATGTATAAACAAATTTCGAGAGGATCACGCGCTTATGATTGTTCTCAGCTGTTCCAGCATTAGCCCATGATCGATTATCCAATCAGACGACTCCTAACTTACTATAAGTAACCAGAGTTTTCTTATCTCAATATCTTCGTCTTGAAGGGCTCGAGGATCTTACAAGCTCAGGGCTCTCTCCTGGGACAGCATGCCAAACAAGCTTTTTTATCAATCATCAGCTAAGTGTGAACTCTTGAACCTTTATTTTTGAGAATGTATATACATTTCTGTAAATCGTGAATTATGTAGCCAGAAGTACGTATGGCTGCATTTCGTCTTTAAAACAAGTGCTACAGAGTGATATGATGCCATTCCTTTTCACGCTGACCCCCTTTCTACAAATCGTTTTAGTAAACTTGTTTGTTAATTAAATCCCCTTTTGCTATATAGCCTATTACTTTTATCCAACAAAGTTGCAATTTAATTTGCTATGAGACGTGGCTGTGTATTGTAGTGCCCTTACATGCTGCTGAGAGAGAGAGAGAGAGAGAGAGACAGAGCAAGCAATGGAAATAATCATTTTTTTCCAAGCTGATTTATGTGAAATTGCGAATACATGTCTATAATTGGCGACGCGGTGGCGCAGTAGGTAGTGCTGTCGCCTCACAGCAAGAAGGTCGCTAGTTCGAGCCTCTTGGTCAGTTGGCATTTCTGTGTGGAGTTTGCATGTTCTCCCCATTTTGGTGTGGGTTTCCTCCGGGTGCTCCAGTTCCCTAACAGTCCAAAGACATGTGGTGTAGGGGAATTGATGAACTAAATTGTGTCGTGTATGTGTGTGAATGAGTGTGTATGAGTGTTTCTCCTAGTGATGGGTTGCATCCGCTGCATAAAAAACATGCTGGATAAGTTTGCGGTTTATTCTGCTGTGGCGACCCCAGATTAATAAAGGGACTAAGCCGAAAAGAAAATGAATGAATGAAATGTATTGTATTTTTTTCCTTTGATTAGACTAGTCTAATTTTTAATTTCATGCAAAAGATGTGTGGTGCTGCAGGCCGTAAGTGTTGGTCAAGTGATGTTGATGTGAACAGCTGAAGATGTCAAATTATTTGTAGTTCATTTATTATTAATAATGATGATTAATAATAATAATAATATTCGTATCGTATAATCGTATAATATAGTATCGTCGATACACAATACTATTGTCTGTCGGCAAAACCCTAATACATGCAGTTTATGAAACAGAGAATGGTCAGGCAGGCAATGGTCAAAACAGGGGCAAACAAAACCATACAGCTAATCCAAAATACGTAATCAAAAACAGGCGAATGGTCAGGACAGGTGGCGAAAACAACAGAAACAGTACAACAACGCAAAGGGTCAAATACACGGCTAGACACGGCAAGACAAGAAAATGCTTTGTGGTGTTAAGCCTGGTTTATACTTCTGCGTCAAGTGATCGGCGTGACCCACGACGCAAGCCATGCATGTAGCCGTGCATTTATACTTGTGCACGCTGTTTCTGTTGCTCTGCAATAACACTTCCGAAACACTAGCTGGCAGTAGGGGTTAATGTTCCTCTGTGTTGAGTTTCTTCGCTGGTGTTTTGTTTTCTCTGAACGCTTCCTTAATGTACAAGTGGCTCAAATTCGCTCATTTTGAGGTGGGAAGGTGCAACAACTTTTATCATAGGGTAAACACAAAACAACAGTCTCCATCCGGAGCTCCTTCACGGGACTTCACACTTGTAAACACTCGCTGCATCGGGCGCGCATCTCTCACCTCCGCCCACAGTCGTCAGCGATACCAAGCCAACCAATCACAGAGCTTGCGCTACACGTACGCATTACATTTTTTGAGAGGTGCGCGTCAGTGTTGCCGACAGCCACGGCGAAGGCTATGCATCCACGCGTAGGCTGTGCCGTAGCATATGCATGCTCTTGACGCAGAAGTATAAATCAGCCTTTACAATAACAAGACTCAGCAAAGAAGTATGCGTGTGCGTTGTGTGTGCTATGTTTATAATCAGTGAGAATGAGTTTCAGCTGAAAGTGTCCAGATCATTGTCAGCTGTTGCAGGTGTAGATTGGCGCAAGGCATTATGGTAGTTGTAGTTCTCCAGCAATCTGCATAGGCTATATTGCTGGTGATTGTGACAATTATTATGATTTAAGGCTGTTTAGTAGTAATTAAAGTTTATAGTATGCATGATCTTATTCTACATTCCTAATGGACCCTTTTCACAAGTTTAATGGTCATCAGTATTTTAAATCCTTAAAAGTTTTTAACATTTAGAATATGTTAAAAAAAAGTATATGTTGTACTCTCCTATTCACTGCGCTCTTACTTTACCAGCTATGTTGACTTTTGCTGCTGAGAAGCCTGGAAATGTGACAAGGTTTCACACCTAAACTCAACTTCTGTCTTAATAACCATCAATAAGGAGCAGATTAGGAGTTTATTGAGCTAAAATGCATAGATAATGATTTGTTAATAGCTAAAATTGTACCCTAATAAGTAATGTGACCCAAAAATGACAGTGAAAGTGAAAGTAGATCGCCCGACTACTGACTTTGCATCATTAATTTAAGCCAGATCTCTCTTGTAAGGAGCTGGTGGTTTCCTTCAGCTCTCGCTTTCCTTGTTTTACTGATCAGACAGTCGGTGTGAAGAGCCGGTCTGTGGGCGTGATGTCTGAAAGCCTAATAATCAATGCAAACAATCAGCTTGATTCCTGCTGATGAAGATGACTGCTTTGTTGTTTCTTTAGTCAGTCCTTTTATCAATATGTCACCATGAAGGAAACTTGAGATGTCACTGCTGTTGTTGGATACTTGAATCAACTACAGTATTAGAAATCAATCTGGCAAGACGTTCAGCAAACTGTCAAGCAGATCGGCTTTCATTTAGAGCAATTTCCCCAACTGATAGTAGACTCCTCCTAATCAAACACACTTCATTCAACTCAACTCATTAGTAAAGACAGCGAGAAGTGAAAGGGATGGATAGGGGCTATCTAAAATGCTGTTGATGTACCTCCGAGATCAGAGACTCGACTCTTGAATGCCCTGCGCAGGAGGGGAACAAGTAAAGAAACCTCCAGAACATGTTTGAGGAAAACAGTTAGGAAGTTATAGACGTCCACATGTAACACACTGTTTGTCATATTCTATGTCATCGTTGGTGTTCCCCTGGGCTCAGTCTTAGGCCCTCTCATGGCTACCAACAGTTTAACCTGGCTGCTGTTTATTACGTTTTAGAATGCATTCATTATCCTTCGGCTTAGTCCTTTTATTCATCGGGGTCGTCACAGTGGAATGAACCACCAACTATTCCAGCACATGTTTTGCACAGCGAATGCCCTTCCAGCTGCAACCCAGTACTGGAAAACACCCATACACA
>CAIGQZ010002445.1:1646680-1658585 GCA_903798205.1 Danio tinwini | reverse complement strand
AACTCATTCAGTCACATTTAATAGACAATATTTAATGATAATAATGTCAGATATCAAGAATTTTTCCCACCATTGTTCTGTCTGGAGCACATTTGTTTTTTAACTCATTCAGTCACATGTAATAGATGATATTTAATGATAATAATGTCAGAAATCGAGAATTTTTCCTACCATTGTTTTGTCTGAGACACATTTGATTTTTAACTCATTCAGTCACATTTAATAGGAAATATTAAATGACATTAATGTTAGAAATCGAGTTTTTCCCCGCCATTGTTCTGTCTGGAGCACATTTGGTTTTTAACTCATTTAGTCACATGTAATAGACAATATTTAATGACATTAATGTTTAAAATCCAGAATGTTTCTCGCCATTGTGATGATATTAATGCTAGTAATGGAGAGTTTTTCCCGCCATTGTTCTGTCTGGTACACATTTGGTTTTTAAACTCATTCGGTTACATTTAATAGATAATATTGAATGATAATAATGTTAGAAATAGAAGTATTTTCCCCCTATTATTCTTTTCAGATCCTGTCCACATGTTTCTCGCCATTGTGATGATATTAATGCTAGTAATGGTGACATTTAAGCTGAGTTTTTCTCATCTATGGACTTATTTTGCGATCTCTGTCGCCATCTTGTGGCGGAATGTCTTTGCTCTGCTCAGTGTGACAGGCTGATAGCCACCGACAAGCTGAATCTCCGAAATGATAAATATTGTATAATAGGCACTATAAATAAACTAGGTTGTTGCAATCTAAACAACTACATTGTCTTTGTGCAACATTTTTCCTCAGAATCTGAGCGTGCTCAAGATAAATGCTATATTGTAAGAGTTATCGTTATCGCAATACTCAGCAACAGTACCACATATTTTTCAATATATCATAAAAAATATTGTTATCGCAATACTCATCAACAATATTGCATTTTTTTAACCAGTATTGCATAGCCCTAATCAATATCCTTAGAATTTGAGCATGCTTAAGGGAAATGTTATATCGTAAAAAATATTGTTATTGCAATACTCATCAACAATATCACATATTTTTCTAGTTTTGCGCAGAGTGTGTTTAAGGGAAATGCTATATTGTAAGAAATATCATTATCACAATACTCAACAACATCACATATTTTTTCTGATATATCATAAGAAATATAGTTATCGTAATACTCAACTATAATATTGCATATTTTTCCGATATAATGTAAGAAATATCGTTATTACAATACTCAACAATAATATTGGTTATTTAAAAAAAATAAAAATAAGAATTATCATTGTAGCAATACTCAACATTGCATATTTATTTCCGATATACAGTACAACGTAAGAAATATTATTGCAATACTCAACAATATCATATAGTTTCCAATATATTGTAAGAAATATAATTATCGCAATACTCAACATCGCATATTTTTTCTGATATATCGTAAGAAATATCGTTATTGCAATACTCAACAACATCACATATTTTTCCGATGTTACGTAAGAAATATCATTGTCTCAATACTCAACAACAATATTAAATATATCGTAAAAAAGTATTGTTATTGCAATAATCAACAACAATATTGCAGTTTTCCAATATATTTTAAGAAATATCGTTATCGCAATTCCTAACATTGCGTATTTTTCTGATCTATCGTAAAAAAATATTATCACAATACTCATCAATAATATTGCATATATTCTAATATATCATAAGAAATATCATTATTGCAATTTTAATCAACAATATTGCATTTTTTGACATATCAAGAGGAATATTGTTATCGCAATACTCATTAACAATATTGCATATTTTTCAGTATAGTGCAGCCCTAATTGTTATTCTCAGAATCTGAGCGTGCTATATCGTGAGAAAGTTATCGCTATACTCATCAACAATATTGCATATTTTTCCAGTATTGTGGAGCCCTAATCAATATCCTTCAAATCTGAGCATGCTGTATCATAATAAATATTGTTATCATAATACTCAAGAACATCACGTTTTTCCGATATATCATAAGAAATATTGACATTGCAATATTCAACAATATTGCATATTTTTCAGATATATCGTAGGAAATATTATTGCAATACTCAACAACAATATTGCATATTTTTTCCGATATAATGTAAGAAATATAGTTATTACAATACTCAACAATAATGTTGTGTATTATTTCAATATATCATAAGAAATATCATTGTAGCTATACTCAACAACATTGCATATTTATTTCCGATATACAGTACAACGTAAGAAATATTATTGCAATACTCAACAATATCATATAGTTTCCAATATATTGTAAGAAATATCGTTATCGCAATACTCAACATCGCATATTTTTCTGATATATCGTAAGAAATATCGTTATCGCAATACTCAACATCATCACATATTTTTCCGATACATATTGGAAGAAATATTGTTATCGCAATACTCAACATTAATATTGCTTATTTTTTCAGTATCAATATTCTCAAAATCTGAGTGCTCAAGGGAAAATGCTATATTGTAAGAAATATTTTTATTGCAATACTCTATTGCATATTTTCCAAGTATCATGCCAGTCCTAATCGTTCTCCTCAGAATCTGAGAAGCAGAGGTCATTGTGTTTTGTGATGGTCACGGGCTGCTCGCTCAGATCTGGTCACGTCTCAGCGTCTATATCTCAGCCCTGAAGTGTGTGTCGTGTCTCGGTGCGGTATGGCTACTGTCTGCTTGTGTTAAGGCAGAATAATGGCTAATCAGCGCTGTCTGCCCCAGCTTCTGCTTAGCGCGCAGGGAAATAATCTCTCTTCAGCGGCCCTTAATCAGCCTTGATCAGAGAGCCGATGCGCTGCCATCTTGAATCCAACCTCTGAACGTGAGCGCCTGCCCCAGTCTCACTTTAACTTACGCTCAGAGACCGCAGCATTAATACCCGCTGACACCTCAAAGCAAACCTTAGCGTTTCAATTAGAGGCTCCCGTGGGCCCGCCGGTGAATGGGTGCCACTCCCTCTCAAGCACACTCCTGCATGCATTTGGAGGGCTGTTTTGGATTGTTTACCTTTTGATTTATTGCGATGGCTGTTTTTCAAGATGATGTGTTTTTTTTGTTTGTTTTTTTTATGCTGCTGGATCGTAGAGGCTAAAACAGAGCTGATTTACATTCTGGCCGTAATGTCTTTGAGACGAGTAAATCATGTGTCTGTAAACTTCCAGATATACGTTATTAGCATTTTTTATGGCTTCAGAGAGAATTTTTTTAAGATTTGATATGATTTGTTTGAAACGTTAAAGATGTAAACTAATTTATATATATATATATCTATGCCTCTCACAGGTTTGACATACTTGAAGTAGTAGCTGGATTGAAACACACCATTTACCCACATCACATCACATAAATATTTAACGATATGCGACAAACAATACAATACATAATTTTTAACAATCATTTTTTTTATTATGACATTATTATACTTTGTGTTATTTCAATGGGTTAAAATAAAAAATAAATATAGGCATCCACAACTTATCTTACCTTTATGCTATTCAGGAGCCATGTGCACCCACTGACAGGACAAATCTGCTTCTCTCGCTCAAAGCAAACTTGAATGCCAAACATTTGAGATCACTGGATCAATTGATATCCAGTGTATTATATTAACATCATCAAATTAATAAAATAATCAGCAAATGAGAAATAAAATGACAGAAAGATGAACCAAAACAGAATATATCTTTAAAAATGATCATAATTACAAAATTGAAACATGTAGATTGTTTTAATAAGGCAAGTGCGTTGATTAACCATTACTAATGGTGCACGTATATTTTGCAGCCAGTTTAGACCAGTCATTTCATCCTCTTCAAGTATATAGTAAAGTTTTTCTGACTTACTTAAATAAAAATTATAATTATTAATTAATGTTTCTGTCGCAAAGGTGAAAAGGTAATGCAAAACAAAAGTTGAATCCCGGACATTTTAGAAGATTTAGAACCCGCCCGGACAAAAGTCCCAAAAAGGCACATCTCTGTGGGTCTGCAGAGCATGTGAGACTGTCCACTACTTAATCGTGGATGTTTGGTTATATTGAGTGGATGCAAAAAATGTTTTCACTCGATGTTGGTAACAACCAAAGAAATCTATATATGAAAAGAAAACAAATCTAATTAGTTTACATATGACAATCTGTGTAATAAAATGAAATGACGCAGGGAAACGATTTGAACACATGAAGAAAGAAAGGTGTAGTTCGCCAGTGAAAGCCCAGACAGCAGCTGAAATCTTTCAGTAGTTCTTCAGCAACCCTCTGCCCTTCCTCAGTGTAAATGAATATCAGCTGCTTCAGTCCAACATCTACATTAGCAGGAGGATGAAGATGAACCCATTTCAGCAATACAATGATCCAAAACACAGCCAAGAAGACTCTTAAATGCTTTCAGAAAAAGAAAATCAAGTTGTAGAATGGCTCAGCCAATCACCTGATCCGAATACAATAGAGAATACAAAATAAAGCTCAGATTTGATAGACGAGACCCGCAGAACCATCTAGATTTAGACGCTCTGTTGAATGTGAGAAACTCACACTTGAGCAATGCTTGTGTCTTCATTCTCCATATGAGAGGCGTCTATAAGCTGCCATGCAATGCAGATTTTAGTAAACGCAATCGTCTAGAGTAGATTTGAATAGATTGTAGTCTAAACAAACACTGGTTAAAATGGAAGATCTCCAGCTTCTTGCAGATGAACAGTGTTTTGTATTTTTAAACCGTGTTTTGGCAGTGTTTCTGACATGGACAAATCTGTTGGTTTGAGTCGTAACCCTTGCTAACTTTCAGCTGACTGTAAAACCTGACCTCTCCAGCAAGAAAAGAAAAAGCCATCTTCTTTTTGAGGCTTAATTCTTCAGATCCTAGAGCTCTTGCCACCTCTGAAAAGCCATGCTGATATTGATTCTGCTTTTACAACAGTCTCTCTGTAGTGTAGTTCAAGTGTGTGTGTGTGTGTGTGCGTGTGTGCGTGTGTGTGTGTGTGTGTGTTAACAACCAGAGGTCAATGAAGGCTGCGTTTAAAATGATCCATGATCAATATTAGCTAGCTGATTACTTCAAGATCTATACAAGTGCCCGCTTTTACATGTAGTGAGCAGCCACCTGCCACCAGCAAATAAATAAACAAATGACATACATTTCAACCGATTTATAGTTTAGAATTGTAATCAAATACTATATCAGCAATTAAAAATCCTGTAAATGTACGCTGAAGCTAATGTAATATGAGTTTGTTTAGACATGCATACAGTCGTCTTATTTTTCTTGCAACAATAACGTAAACTTGTAAACTCATCAGCTAAACTTGTCAGTATAGAATTAGTTGTGATATATTTAAGTCTCGTCACTGAACCTTCAATAATGTCCAGTATAGAATATAAAGTCATGCTGCAGTGGAAACAGAATGAATATTGTGTCTGACTCCATCATGAGCTTGGAGGACTGCATCCATACATCTCTGAATGACTCAAATCACGCATTAATAAAGTCATCTGGAATGGAGAAGAAAGCGTTCCTGCAGGACTCCCAGAGTTCATCAAGAGTCTTTGGATTCATCTTTAATGCCTCCTCCTTCATCTTAGGAAAGAAAGAAAGAAAGAAAGAAAGAAAGAAAGAAAGAAAGAAAGAAAGAAAGAAAGAAAGAAAGAAAGAAAGAAAGAAAGAAAGAAAGAAAGAAAGAAAGAGAGTGATGTGTAGGTGCTACTCCAGTTTTAGTTCACCGAATTCCGCTGCTGAGCCACAGGCCACATTAAAACAGAGAGTGCGGCTCTCATTATAGCACTGATAGAATCCTGGGATCCTCAGAGACTGACTGATTGGAGCCCCAAATTGACCTAGAGACGAAGAGGAATGGCAGAAGAGCTTTTTTTGGGACTGAATTTCTCAGCAGTGTAATGATCAGTGGTAAGCAACGAGACATTTATCTCAACAAGACGGTGATGTTTTTACACTTGTCATTATGCAGAAGAAGGTAGTAGCTTGATAATGAATTGCGGTGAATGTCATCATAAAGGGCTTTTAAACTCAAATTGATCATATTAAGCTGCAGATGTGAAGAAGAGAGTAGCGCTCATTTACAAAGAATGTAATTGGTCATCCCTGCTGCCCTTCAAAAATGCTAAAGCTTGATTGGCCAATTTATTAAAGGTGACCTATTGTGCTAAAATCACTTTTATAAGGGGTTTAAACACAGTTGTGTGTCAGCTGTGTGAATATATCCGGCTTCAAATGGTAAAAATGAATTAATTCTGTTTTTTATAATCACACTTGATAAAAACAGTGTCTGCAGAAACACTTTGATTGACATTCTCCCCTTGTACGTGTCATCAGAGGAGTAAAGCCCCGCCCACTAGTGACCATCTCTCCCTCATTACCATAGGACGTTAGTCTTGTTTTTGAATCTGCCACCATGTGACACACAGACATTTGTAGCTCCGCCCTCTTCTGAAAAGAGTGCAATCTCATTTGAATTTAAAGCGACAGTCACCAAATCACCTACAATTAGGATCAAAGCCTAAAATGGGTCAGTTTCAGAGAGTCATAAAACATTATCTGTGTGCTATTTTAAGCTGAAACGTCACAAACACTCTCTTGGGACATCACAGACTTATTTGACATCCTGTAAAATAGGCATAATAGGTCTTTAAAGTTGACATTCAATAAACACACATAACCTCCTTGCATTGTAAAGCTTAAAGTATGTGGTTTGCTAAAATGTAATGAATTTAATAAAGCCACGGCTGTGACTTTAGTTTTAAGGTAGTTTGTCGCTTTGATGACGAAAGCATGATAACTGTTTGACCAGGCTGTGGATTAAAGCTAATAATATTGTAAATAATGTTCAGTTTCTTACACGGACCGATTATTTTGCGATTAAGACTTCTTCAGCCTCATTCACACTACAAGCAGCACACAAAGCGATGATTAGGCCCACACGGAATATGCGCGCGCAGAATTCTGCAGGTTTTTAGCCCATCATTAATTCTGTTCATTTACTTTAGTAAATGTGTGTTAATCTATATTTATTCAGCATTTAAATTAATTACAGCATTATTATTGACTAATATGAAAATGTTCATCTGATTTATGTACAGTGCAGTTTGTACAGTGATACTTTCTTTCTTGTAGTAGAGATATTATCTGAGAGACTTGCTTTGTTTACCAAATATATTATAGTGAATCTAATTGGATTTGCATTTTAAACATTAAATAAAAGTTAAAAAGACATTTTTTATTTCACATATTAAGGTTTTAGTTATGATACTCCCAAAATAATCAGCAGAAATCCGCAGATTTTTACCAAAGATCTCTGCAGAAATAGCAAAAAACGTCTGCAGATTCCGTCTGGCCCTGGCGATGAGTGACTGTTCATTTCAACGGAGAGTGAGCGACTTCTAGCGACCTCCGTCTATGCCAGTGACAGCAACCGTTGGCGACCAGGTGGGCGTGTCTAGTGACATGACAAAGTTGAGAATCCTTCAACTTTATGCAAATGAAGAGCGACTTTCTTGAGGGACAGCCAACAGGAGCACCTGTAGAGCTCACGTGATCCTCTCTCAGGATTTCGGTATTCTCCGTGCTGTAGACCTACAGTAGGTCTCCACCCAGAGCGACAGGCAGCTACAAAGACGCTGCTAGTGTGAATGAAGCATTCAGTGTGTCATCAGGAGTCATGACTATTGATATGGACTCATTTGTATGTGTTTATTTTTAATGTAAAAAACCTGTAACCATTTACTGCCATTACGGTTGCTAGTTCGAGTCCCGGCTGGGTCAGTTGGGGTTTCTGTGTGGAGTTTGCATGTTCTCCCCGTGTTGGCGTGGGCTTCCTCCGGGTGCTCCGGTTTCCCACACTGTCCAAACAGATGCGCTATAGGGGAATTGATAAACTAAATTGGCTGTAGTGTATGTGTGTGTGAATGAGTGTGTATGGGTGTTTCCCAGTACTTGGTCGCAGCTGGAAGGGCATCCGCTGTGTAAAACATATGCTGGAATAGTTTGTGGTTTGTTCTGCTGTCGACCCCTGATAAATAAAGCCTAGTTCACACTACAGGATTTTAAGCCTGATTTTAGCCCGATTTGGAAGATAACGAGCTTGGGTTGTGATCGGGGAAAAATCTGAGGGTGCACTGCGCTCTGCTGTCTTTATGTGTGAACTACTGAACAACGCATCAGAGAGGCTCGCTGAAGTGTCGCCGACACCTCGCAGACAGAAATCCAATATCTAGCATGCTGAATATTCCAGAGCAGTCGGCCGACTTGACCCCACGTGCTGTCACATGTGATGATTAGCTGCAGCCAATGAGAGAGCATATCAGCATGAGCTGAATGGCTGTGTGTTCAGGAGCTCAACAGAAACGTCTGTGATTGGCCAGAATGGGCATCGATGCACTCGCTTTATTCTGTGTTAACACGGACACGAGAGTAGGCTATATTAACAGTGGAACTAGAATTCTGTAACTATTAGAATTACCATAATGCTCATTCTGACCTTTCTCACATCATATTTACATTCAAAACTTCTATTGAGATCTTAAAATTAAGCTTTGAATGTCTGTCATCATATTTTATGACAGCATTACCCTAAAAATATTATCTTCGTATTAGTATACGTAATAGTAATTAATAATAGTAACGTTAATAGTCTCTCTGCTTTGACTTGTACTTTTGTCCAGTCTGCCGTCTCGTATGCAATACGTCGTCTTGGCTAATTCCACCTGGTGCTGCGTCGTGGACCTCCGCTGACTGCGCGCGCACCTCACAGCCTTTACAACGCTTGGTTTTGCATAATCTCACAATGCGTCTGCGCTGTAAACTGGAGGATGTGGGCTAGACTGCAGCCAAAATTAATTAGCGTACTAAGTTAAGGACAAACGTATCATATTGTAACAATAACGGAGTTACTATATTTAAAAAGTAATATGTTACAGTATTAGTTACTGTCAAAAGTAATGCCGTTACAGTAATGCATGACTGGTTACACGTTACTACCCAACACTGCCTACATCTACACCTGTGGGTGAGTAAATTAACAGGGAAATTTAAATTTTTGGGTGAACTATCCCTTCAATAGCTTAATACTTAATCTTTTTTTATTTCGAGTTTGAGCTGACTTATAAAGCAGAACTTTTCTGTATATTCAAATATAATACATGCTACATATTTCTTATCAAAAATGTAGCATGTATTATATTTGAATATACAGAAAATGTTTAAGACAAGCAGTAAGATTGTATTGGTCAGTCAGCTCTCCCGCACCATGGTATTCTGAGTGTAGAGTGTTTGGAGTGAGCAGAGACTGGTGTTGTTGGTATTCTGTGAGGGTTTTAGAGGGACAGGCGCGTCTGTAATGGGCTGTTCTCAGCGGCACCGGGGCCTTGTTGCTGTTGACCTCCATTTAGACTCAGGCAGAGTGAGATCAGAGCGTCTGATGGTGAGGACGTTTCTGCCAGCGCAGGTCACGACCCACATCCACAGTCAGCACAACACGCATCTCAATCCCAGCGCTGCGAGGACACTGCTGGAGACGCCAGCGTCTTATAAAAGGGGAGCTATTATGCATAAATCACATTTATAAAGGGGTTACAGTTGTGCGTCAGCAGTGTGTAAATATAAGCAGCTTCTAATGGTAAAGTATAAATAATTATAATACAAAACAGTCTGCAGAAACACTTTGATTGACATTCTCCCTTTGTACGTGTCATCAGAGGGAGAAAGCCCCGCCCACTAGTGACCATCTCTCCCTCATTAGCATAAACAGTAGCCCTGAGTGAGAAGCAGCCGTCTGTTGATTAGCCATTAGAGTGTTTGAGCTGCTGAAGATAATGTCAGCATAGACTAAGAGGATTATAGATATGGAGTTTTAGATGAAGCACAAATGAACAGCGACAGGAGCGACATAGACTGACAGAAGCATGAAGCACACACTTCGTCATTTTAAATTTTTCACACAGATTACATTAGTACTGTTTTGAATCTGCCACTATGCTGACACACAGGTGTTTGTAGCTCCGCCCTCTTATGAAAACCGCACAGTCTCATTTGAATTAAAAGCGACAGTCCCCAAAATGACACAACTAGTCTCAAAGCCTAAAAGGGGCAGTTTCAGAGAGTTATAAAACATTATTTGTGTGTGTGTGTGTCCTAGATTCAGCGCTCCAGGAATAAGCAGATGCGGGAGATGTTTCCTGATGGGTTCGGGATTCATCATGCTGGGATGCTGCGTCAGGACCGCTCGCTGATGGAGAGCATGTTTTCCAGAGGATACCTAAAGACTCTGGTGTGCACCGCTACGCTGGCCTGGGGAGTCAACCTACCTGCGCATGCCGTCATCATCAAGGTCAGTGTCTTGTCTTATATTTTAATGTAGTGCACCTTCTCTAGACCAGTGTTTCCCAACCATGTTTCTTTGTCTTGTCTTATACTTTGATGTTGTGTGTCTTACCTAAATGCTGCATAACATTAACTATCCCGGACGAGCCCCCAATTTCATGTTATGCACCATCTAGGACAATTTTAACATTTTAACATTTTATTTCTACCTGACCTGACCATTTATTCATTAATTTAATTCTTACAAAAACTTACTAACATTTTAAAAGATAAAAATTATATAATAATAATAATAATAATAATAATAATAAAAATATCTGAAAACGGCAATAATGGGGTTTTTATTGTTTAAAAATCTGCTTTCCGTTTCTGTTCATCTCTTACAGGAAATCAAACTTTCAGGTTTCATGTTGTGCAGCTTCCCTAGACACTGCATAACATGAACTGTCCCGGACGAGCCCCCAATTTCATGCTATGCACCATCTAGGACAGTGTTTCCCAACCCTGTTTCTGGAGGCACACCAAAAGTACATATTTTTGAATGTCTCCCATATCTGACTCTTTCATTTCAGCTTTTGAAGTCTCTTTTACTGTTCTGATGAGTTGATTTAGGTGCGTTAGATTTGGAAGAGGTTAAAACATTTGTACTGTTGGTGTGTCTCTAGGAACAAGGTTGGGAAACACTGCCCTGCAATATGCATTCAAAATTTATTGGGGTTTTGAGTTCGGGAGCTGACAAGGCCAAAATAAGAAACATATTTTATACTTCTACCTGACCGGTTTAAATGAAAGAAAAGAAAATATGAGTACAAATACTACCTAACACAGAAACAGAGATCCAAAGCTTTCCCAAATAAACTGGCATCATACTCCTTACTATTACAGTATTACATACAGTATATACAAACTATTTACAAAAACAAGCAACCACATTTGAGAGACAACCTAAAATCGGTGTCAAACAGGCAAGAGGGTCAAATAAGCTGGTCAAAAGTCTAAAGTCAAAAGTAACAAACACAAAGCAAACACATCTCTTAAATAAAATAAAGTTGTACAGTACTATGAAAGCATGTGATAGTCTTCTTGTTAATGCTTCTGGTGTGTGTGTGTGTGTGTGTGTGTGTGTGTGTGTGTGTGTGTGTGTGTGTGTGTGTGTGTGTGTGTGTGTGTGTGTGTGTTTGTGTGATGTCAGGGCACTAATATTTACGATGCGAAGCGTGGAGCTCTGGTGGATCTGGGCATCCTGGATGTGATGCAGATCTTCGGTCGTGCCGGACGGCCACAGTTTGATAAGTACGGCGAGGGAACGATCATCACTACACACGACAAACTCAGCCATTACCTGACGCTGCTGACCCAGCAGAACCCCATCGAGAGCCAGTTCCAGCAGAGCCTCGCAGACAACCTCAATGCTGAGGTACACACACTCTCTCTCTCTCTCTCTCTCACACACACACAAATGCACACACACACACACAAATGCACACACACACACACACACACACACACACACACACACACACACACAC
>CAIGQZ010002445.1:1605982-1635320 GCA_903798205.1 Danio tinwini | reverse complement strand
ATTATTATTATCATTATTATTATTATTATTATTATTATTATTATTATCTTTATTTTTTATTTATTTTATTATCAAGTGTCAGTCAGTCTTCATGCCAACTTGCCAGAAAACAAATTTCTAACTCTGAAAAATCAGCTATGAATCCTGTAATCCTAAAAAGTTCACAATTTAAAAGATTTCGCAGTATTTTAGATTAAATATGTGCAGCCTCGGTAAGCAGAATTGCTTTTTTAACATAAAGAAGTCATACAGTGTATAATACACCATATTGTACCAAAGAACACCTGGAAAAACACAGTATCATACAAAAAAGAAAATAATTAGATTTCTGACCTCCACTTCTGACCGCACAAGATCCTCACACAGGCCAGCAGAAGGTCAAGCTCAGAAGGTATGCGTGTACGTGCATGCGTGTTTGTGTGTGTGTATGTATTCGTGGGATTTCACTGGACGATGGTGGAATTGTTCTGCTGGTTCTCCTCCATACAGCTCAGTGTCGGATGAAAGGGTTTCTCTGGCTCCTGTGGCCTGTTAAACAGCACATGTGGGTCAGCAGGTGTGTTTGTCCTCCTCCTTTTGCGCTAACACTCGTCCATTTCTGCTGGATCCATCAGTGACGTATAGAGCGCTCCATCATAGTGCTCAGATCTACGAGCAAACCTGCACCTTATAGATCAAAGTAATGTGGGATTCTGAGCATAACTCACACTGCAGCATCAAACACACACACGCTCGCCTCTGATTTACACACACACACACACACAGCGATCAGAGCGAGTGGACGTTAGTCATCCCATCAAATGTGCTCAGGATGAGGAACTTAATGTAAAAAGAAGACACATCTGTTTAAAATGACACCTAAATACACTCAAAAAATATATTTATTTATTTATTTATTTATTTATTTATTTATTTATTTATTTATTTATTTATTTATTTATTTATTTATTAAGTATTATTGTTTATTATGATTTATTATTATTATTATTATTATTATTATTATTATTATTATTATTATTATTATTATTATTATTATTATTATTATTATTATTATTATATTAATAACTATAATGAATTATTATGATTACTTCATCTTCTTAAAAGAATGACACCTAAATACACTCCAAAAAAAAAACTACGCTGCGTATTTAAAATGAGCTGAATCAATTCTTAAAGCTTTTTTGTGACAACTTAATTGTTGTATGTTCGATCCACTTACATTTGTAAAAACAATGAAGTTAACCTAATCAATTTGTGTTTATCAACATGAAGGAATTGTGTGGAAGCCAGCATTTTTTACAGTATATTGACTTTTATTGACTTCACTTTACACTTTTTTAATAGTTTATTTTATTTTATTACTTTTATTTTAAATATAAATATATGTAATATTAAAAAAAAAATTATGTATTGATTGGAGGCGACGCAGTGGCACAGTAGGTAGTGCTGTCGCCTCACAGCAAGAAGGTCGCTGGTTCGAGTCTCGGTTGGATCAGTTGGCGTTTCTGTGTGGAGTTTGCATGTTCTCCATGCGTTTGCGTGGGATTCCTCCGGGTGCTCCGGTTTCCCCCACAGTCCAAAGACATGCGGTACAGGTGAATTGGGTAGGCAAAATTGTCGGTAGTGTATGTGTGTGAATAAGTGTGTATGGATGTTTCCCAGAGATGGGTTGCAGCTGGAAGGGCATCCGCTGCATAAAACATATGCTGGATTAGTTGGCGGTACATTCCACTGTGGCGACCCCAGATTAATAAAGGGACTAAGCCGAAAAGAAAATGAATGAATGTGTAGATTGGTACAGTGTGTATGGAAAATATACAGACCCCTTTAATTCTTCACTCTTTGTTATATTGCAGTTTGCTAAAATCATTGTTTTCCTCATTAATGTCCACACAGCACCCCATACTGACAGAAAAAACACAGAACTGTGGATGTTTTTGCAGCTTTAATAAAAATGAAAAGTAGAAATATCACATGATCCTGAGCATTCAGACCATTCGCTCAGTATTTAATAGTAGCAAATGAGTCTTTTTGGGAAAGACGGAAGTTTCTTACACCTGGATTTGAGGATCCTCTACCATGCCTCCCTGCAGATCCTCTCCACTTCTGTTAGGTTGGATGGTAAAAGATGGTTGGACAGCCTTTTTTTTGTCTCTCCAGAGATGCTCAATTGGGTTTAAGTCAGTGCTCTGGCTGGGCCATTCAAGAACAGTCACAGAATTGTTGTGAAGCCACTCCTTCATTATTTTAGCTGTGTGTTTAGGCTCATTGTCTTGTAGGAAGGTAAACCTTCAGCCCAGTTTGAGGTCCTAAGCACTCTGAAGAAGGTTTTTGTCTAGGATATTCCTGTACTTGGCCACAGTCATCTTTCCCTCGATTGCAACCAGTCATCCTGTCCCTGCATCTGAAAATCTGCATCTGATGCTGCCACCACCATGCTTCACTGCTAGGACTGTATTGGACAGGTGATGCGCAGTGCCTTGTTTTCTCCACACATAACGCTTAGAATTAAGGCCACAACGTTTTATATTAGTCTCATCACACCAGAGAATCTTGGAGAATCACTTGGAGTCCTTCAGGTGTTTTTTTAGCAAACTCCATTCAGGCTTTCTTGTGTCGGGCCACTCCCTCGACTGGTGGAGGGCTGCAGTGGTGGTTGATTTTCTACAGCTTTCTCCCATCTGCCGACTGCATCTCTGGAGCTCAGCCATAGTGATCTTTGGGTTCTTCTTTATCTCTCACCAAGGCTCTTCTCTCCTGATAGCTCAGTTTGGCCCGACGGCCAGCTCTGGTCACGAAACACTAAAACACATTTTTTGAGATGTTGACAGTCATATATGTGTCCCACGCTGCTATAAACACTATTAGGACACTTGTAGTTCACTAAAATGTCAAAATGTGTTGTCTTTGTCTTATTTCAAGCAAATTCGTCTTCCGGTTTGAAGGAAATTTTGATGACAGGCGTTGCCGAACTGCATTGTGGATCTGTCGGCGCCGCTTTAATGGAGTTGATCGCTGCAGAAGTTGGAACTTTCTCAACTTTTCAAGTGCTGACGGAAGCGCCAGCCAATCAGATTGCTACACCAGCTAAGACAGTAGCCGATTGCTGACTAATTTTATTGGCGGACGCTGCTATAACGATTGCGTCAGCCCCAACTTCAGACACTCCCTCTGTCAAGCGTTGATGCTGAAGCCCCGTGTGAATGGGGTGTTACAGATTGTACCAATCACCTGAGGACCGGGGGAAGGGGTTGAAATTCCGGGGGTTTTCCAGGAGAAATGACAAACTGGGAGGTGGGTCTGAAATACAGGAGACTCCCGGGAAAAACGGGAGTGTTGGCGTGACGTCTTTGTGCTTTCAGCATTAATTCATGACAAAGACTTCCAAGTCTTTCCAGACCGCCAATCAGCGTGCTCTATTGTGAACTTCATTAATATGCATGATAGCTTCGAAGACACAGTGTTGTACATTGTGTTACCAACCGTAATTAAAACAAGTGGAAGAAGAAGATATGTTCGGAGACATGGGTCATCAGTGTTGCATTTATAAATGTGCCGCAACAAAGGTTTTGTTTCCATTTTCCCAGCAAATAGAGCACCGATCACGTGTGGACCCACATTTGTAGATTACAGTGGTCTGCTAACACGCGACAAAAATGTGTTTTGAGCGCCAGAGTGGCTGATCTGTTCGGCGAAATATTAGACTGTGTGTCACCGCATATCAAACGATATAACTAAAGAAATCTCCACTGTACTAAGGAAGAGCGCTTACTGAACAGTGCATCATCGATGACGTAAGCATGCCCAGGCCTGAATGTAATGTGAGTGCGGGCCTACAGGGGAGATGGGAGGGAGGACAAGTGTGCTTTGGCCCGGTTCAAGGCAACTGTACATAGTGTGAGTACGGCCTTAGTGTAAATGTGGCCTTAGCAAGCTTAAGTGCAGCAGAAATGTTTGTGTAACCTTGACCAGATCTGTGCCCTGCCACACTTCTGTCTCTGAGCTCTTCAGGCAGTTCCTTTGACCTCATGTTTACCAGTTGCTCCGACATGCATTGTGAGCTGTAAGGTCTTCAATAGACAGGCGCGTGGCTTTCCTGATCAAGTCCAATCAGTATAATCAAACACAGCTGGACTCAGATGAAGATGTACAACCATCTCAAGGACGATCAGAAGAAATGGACAGCACCTGAGTTAAAGATATGAGTGTCACACCAAAGGGTCTGAATACTGAGGAGCATGTGATAGTTCAGTCTCTTTTTTTAATCAATCTGCATAAATGTCAACAGTTCTGTGTTTTTCTGTCAGTATGGAGTGCTGTGTGGACATAAATGAGGAAACAAAATGAACTTAAATGATTTTAGCAAATGTATATATAGCAATATAACAAAGAGTGAAATATTTAAGGTGGTCTGAATACTCTCCGTACCCTATGTATGTCTATAAGAGAGAGATTTTTAGATGAGAGTGCTGTGATGGCGAGTCTCTTTGTGATTGCGTGTGTGTGTGTGTTTGTGTGCAGAACGCAGCTCGTATCATGCGGGCTCTGTTTGAGATGGCTCTGAGGAAGCGCTGGCCAGCTATGACCTACCGGCTGCTGAATCTGTGTAAGGTGATGGACAAGCGTCTGTGGGGCTGGACTCACCCGCTCAGACAGTTCAACACACTGCCGGCTTCAGCGCTGGCCCGGATGGAGGACAAGAACCTCACCATCGACAAACTCAGAGACATGGGCAAAGACGAGATCGGTCAGTGTCATAATGCTCTGCCCATATTGATTTATTTATTTATTAAGATACAATGGGCCTTGATTATCAGTCTAACGTACACTGCAAACAAATGTGTGTGTGTCTGTGTTTGTGTGTGTCTGTCTGTCCCTCTGCCTGTGTTTATATATTTGTGTGTGTGTGTGTGTGCGCAGGTCACATGTTGCATCACGTGAACATCGGTCTGAAGGTGAAGCAGTGTGTTCATCAAATTCCCACCATCCTGCTGGAGTCCAGCATTCAGCCAATCACCCGCACCGTCCTGCGCGTCCGCCTCAGCATCACCCCGGACTTCAGGTGGAATGACCAGGTAACCATGACAACTGCATCCAGAGCTTTTACCTGCTGCTGTCGCTTGAGATTTCAGTTCTGTGTAGCAACAGATCCCAAACTCAAGTGCCCAGACAAACATTGGGCCGTAAAACTATATGTGCATTTCAACACTAGCACTTTATCTTTCATTCATTCATTCATTCATTCATTAAATAATTAATTAAATCATTCATTCATTCAACCAATAATTCATTTATTCATTCATTTATTCATTCATTCATTCAACCATTAATTAATTAATTCATTCATTCATTTATTAATTTATTTATTTATTCATTCATTTAACCATTAATTAATTTATTCATTCATTTATTAATTTATTTATTCCTTCATTGATTGATTCATTCAACCATTAATTAATTTATTTATTCATTTATTAATTTATTCATTCATTCATTCATTCAACTATTAATTCATTTATTCATTCCTTTATTAATTAATTAATTTATTCATTCATTCATTCATTCATTTAACCATTAATTCATTCATTTATTAATTTATTTATTCATTCATTCAACCATTAATTAATTTATTAATTTATTTTTTCATTCATTCATTCAACCATTAATTCATTTTGTAAATAATTTATTAACTCATTCATTCAATCATTCATTATTTATTTATTCATTCAATTATTCATTCATTCATTTATTCAATTAATCATTCATTTGTTTATTCATTGATTCATTTAGTTATTCATTCATTTCATTATGTATTCATTAAATCATTCATTCATTTATTTCGTTCATTTATTCATTTAATCATTCATTCAATCATTCATTTATTTATTCATTAATTTATTTGTTCATTTATTAGTTTATTTATTCAATCATTCATTCATTTTTTATTCACTTATTTATTTTTAATTATTCATTACTTCAGTCAATCATTAATTTATTTATTCATTCATTCATTCAATGATGTATTTGTTTATTTATTCAATCATTCATTTATTTATTCATTCCTTCAGTTGTTCATTTATTTGTTTGTTTATTCCATCATTCATTAATTTTTTATTAATTTATTTATTTAATCATTCATTCCTTCAGTCAATCATTCATTTATTTGTTCATTCATTCATTCATTCATTCATTTAATCATTGTTTGTTTATTTATTCAATCATTCATTTATTTATTCATTCAATTAATTTATTCATTCATTCATTCATTTAATCATTTATTTATTCATTTAATCATTAATCCGTTTTATCGCTCATTCATTTTATCCTTTATTTATTTAATCATTCATTTATTTATTAATTCAGTTGTTCATTTATTTGTTTTTATTCAATCTTTCATTCATTTAATCAATTATCTATTTATTTAATCTTCCATTCCTTTATTAATTCATGTAATCATTCATTTATTTGTTTATTTATTCAGTCATTTATTTATTTATTCATTCATTCATTCAATCATTCATTTTGTTTTTTCATTCATTCATTCATTTAGTCATTCATTTATTCATTTAATCATTCATTGTATCATTCATTTATTTTATAATTTATTCATTGAATCACTCATTTATTAATTTAATCATTAATTTTTTCATTCATGTGATTATTTATGCAATCATTCATTCAATAAATTGTTTATTTATTTATTTATCATTAATTTAATCATTCATTCATTCATTTAATAATTAATTTATTTATTCATCATTAATGTATTTGTTTATTCAATCATTCATTTATTTATTTATAAAAAAACTTTACATTGTCTTCTCTTCTCAATCTTATCTTTATATTTATTGATAAATACAAATAAATAAGTAATCAAAAAATTAACAATAGTAATATTATGGTAATATTATAAATAATAAAATTGTAGGCTCTTATTATTCTTGTAATTGTATTTAAATAATCTTTTTTTCTAAATATTTTAAATAGCTTTGGGTCCACATAAAACTGTTCATTGTGAAAATATGCACAAGTGTGTGTGAGTGTTGGGGCGGGGGGGGGGGGGTTACATATACATAAGCATGACATATTAAGTAATTGAATCAATCAAATTATAGTGGTTATATAGGATATAGTATGGTTATATGGTTAAAAATTTTTGTATTGTATTAGTATATAAATATATATATATATATATACACATATGTAACCACACACACAATCTCAGAATCTCTCGCACACACACACACACACACACACAAACACACACACACATACCCGCTCACAGTAGGTTAGACAGGCAGATCTGAAGCAGTCATTGATTTGTTCGTCTCCTCCCCTGCGTTTAAGAGCACAAAGGCTTGAATAGGGGCAGATCTGCTGCTATTGTCCTCCTGAGGGCCACAGATGGGCTCCTGCGTGTCCAGAACTCCTCCAGCGGGACACACAACAGCTGGATGACCATCAGACAGCACTAATCTGAGCGTGACCCGCGCACACGCATTAACACGCCATTAGCAAACATTGCAGAACGCTTCATGCACTCAGGAGATCCAAAAAAAATGCTTGTTGCATCAGCTGTCAGAATTCAACAGTTTATTGTGTTGCAACAAATGTTTTTGCAGGGAATTTTGGGTCTAGGAGAAAAATTTTTTTAAACAATAAAGGTGCTGCTATTTGTTCCCCTTTTCTGCTTTCTATTAGAATCTGTCCTTTTTGTTTATTTTTTAAGTTAGTTAGTTAGTTAGTTAGTTAGTTAGTTAGTTAGTTTTTTTATTTTATTTCATTCTTATATTTTATTTATTCTCAACAAAAACTGGACTTCCATAATTTTTTGACAGTGATTTACATATCACACCCACTAAATTATTTATTTATATATTTATTTATTTATTTATTTATTTGTTTGTTTGTTTGTTTGTTCGTTTCTTATTTATTTAGTTAGTTGTTTATTTTAATTAGATTTAATACATTTTTATTTTTCATTTATTTAATTATTTATTTATTTGTTTATTTTATTTAATTATTTATTTTTTACTTATTTTTTATTTATTTTTCATTTATTTTTATTTATTAATTAATTAATTTTTTTATTTATTTTTACTTATTTTTCATTTATTTTTATTTATTTATTCATTTTTATTTATTTATTCATTTATTTTATTTATCAGCAAAAACAGGACTTCCGTAAATTTTTGACAGTGATTTACATATCACACCCACTAAATTTATTTTTTTATTTATTTTTATTTATTTGTATTTATTTTTATTTATTTTTATTTATTTTTATTTATTTTTAATTTTTCAGTTATTTTTATTTTATATTTTTCATTTAATTTTACTTTTTTATTTGTTATTTATTTGTTTATTTTTTTCATGTATTTATTCATTTTTACTTTTTTATTATTTTAATTTTATTTAAATTTATTTATTTTATTTATCAACAAAAACTTCACCTCTGTAAATTTTTGACAGTGATTTACATATCACACCCACTATATTTTATTTATTTATTTATTTATTTATTTATTTTAGTTTTTATTATTTATTTTTTTTTATTTATTCATTTTATTTATCAAAAAAAACTGGACTTCCATAAATATTTGACAGTGATTTACATATCACACCCACTAAATTTATTTATATATTTTATTTTATTCATTTTTATTTATTTGCGTTTATTCATTCATCAGTTCATTTGTAAATCTGTCTTTAGATTTATGTTTTTGAAGCTGCTGATAATTAAATAATCATGTTTAATCTGTTTTATTTCCTCCGTGTTTTGCGCGCGTGTTAAATATGTTCACCACCAGGCCTTCGATTCGAGCTTTCTAATGTGAATAAAGCTGTGCAGAGATTCAGATTCAGATCAAACAGCTCAAGGATGATTTATACACAGCATCAGTCGTCATTCAAGATGCTTTAATGCCAAAAAAAAGAAAAAAGCTGTCTGATGATCCATACATCACTTTAATGTAAAACAGGCCACAACTCAACTGCCTATAAAGATTTCACTCTCTTTAGTGCTAAATACAAGCCATTTAACACTGCAGAGTTTACTGATAGTGATTAACAGGAGCTGATGCGCTGGTACGGCGTCTGAATGGACACTTCATTTTGACCTCTCAGTGTAATTACAGAGCAATTAACATTAAATTATGCAGGATCTGTCTGGAATAGATCATCTCAAGGAGGGCTGAAATATGGAAAATACTTTTATAACATGCTTAGGTAGGGATTTTAATATGCTACATGTGTATATAAGGTATTTGTAATTGTAGGGAGGCTGGACAACAGAGTTGAGGATCCATGTGCAGTTTATTAAGAACAGTAGTCAGGCAGGTAACGGTCAAGACATGGACAAACAGATGTATACAGAGAAACATGGAAACATCATCAGGTAACACGGTCAAAGACAGGCAGTAGGCAGAATAAACAAAACAAGGCAAGGGTCGAACACGGATAGACTAGACACAGGAAACACTTAGAAATGTTACAGGATGTAAACCAAACAAGACTCAGCAAAGAATTTATGATAAAAAATCCACAACCTCATAAAAAAAAAATGTTTACGTTTGCTTGAGGTGTTTTTGGACTTGTAGTTTATTAAGTAATGTCTTTGAAGGGGCGACACGGTGGTTTAGTGATTAGCACTGTCGCCTCACAGAAAGTAGGTTGTTGGTTGGAGTCCCGGCTGGGTCAGTTGGCGTTTCTGTGTGGAGTTGTTCTCCCCATGTTGGCGTGGGTTTCTTCTTGAGTGCTTCGGTCCAAAGTCCAAAGATATGCACTATAGGGGAATTAATGAACTAAATTGGCTCTAGCGTATGAGTGTGTGTGAATGTGAGAGTGTATATGGGTGTTTCCCAGTATTAGGTTGCAGCTGGAAGGGCATCCGCAGTGTGCGTGGCTTGTTTTTCTTCTACTGCGAGCTGATTGGATGTAGTAAGATGGGGAGAGTTATCACAAACTAACAGACTCCTCCTGCTCACCATTTCTGTTTGTTGTCAAAACTGACAGCTGGAGGGGGGTGTGGTTAAGTATGTTAGCCCCGCCCATTACCTCAGACAGACCTAATCTGAGAATTGAACTGAAAACAAACAGGAAGGGCATTGTTAGATTTCTATTACAGATTAGAAGAGGAAACTTTTTTTTATGCCATGCACTGATGAATTGTTCACCACAAAACTAACAATGTGAGCTAACAATATCATATTGTTAGATTTGATTTCAGGTGCACTTTAATGCCACTTTATATCCCGTCTGGTCTTGAACAGGTCCACGGTTCAGTTGGAGAGCCCTGGTGGTTATGGGTAGAGGATCCCATCAATGACCACATCTACCACTCTGAATACTTCCTGCTGCAGAAGAAACAGGTGAAGATGCGTCTGCACATCAAACAAATCTACAGCATATAATATTTCCTAGAAATATAATTTCTATAATATGTTTTTCTTATTTGTTTTATTTCGACTAGAATAAAAGTTCTTAATTATTTAAACCCATTTTAAGGTCAATATCATTATTTATATTATTTGTTTTGCATTGTCTCCAGAACAAACCACTGTTATAAAATGGCCTGCCTAATGACCCGAACTTAACCTTATTAAGCCTTTAAATATCACTATAAGCTGATTACTAGTGTCTTGAAGAATATCTAGTCAAATAATATGTGCTGTCATCATGGCAAAGAGAAAATAAATCAGTTATTAGTAATGAGTTATTAAAACTACTGTATTATGATTAGAAATGTGCAAAATTTTGTTTTTTTGGGGTGGGGGGGGAATATATAAAATAATTCAAATTTAACAGGAGGGCTAATAGCCAAGTCTAAACTGTTTTGGTTTTATTAGAAGAGTTTTAACATATCAAACTGCAAGATTAAACATGCACACAATGATATTCTCTCACTTGTCATATTCATTACATTCACAAGAGGTCACAAGCCTCTTTAACCACATTGAAGCCCTATTGACTCGATATATAAACAAGCTATTAAAATTATGGACTTAAAGCCTGTGTGATGGCATCAACAGCTTCATTTTCATCCACCTATTTTTATTAGCATTTTATATATGCACATTAAAACCAGTTGATGGAAACGCCAAGATGCACATACATTTTGAAAAAGGAGGATACACTTTTTATTCAATAGGAAAAGATGCACGTAAATTGCAATAGAAGGTTTTTTACTGAACAAATTCCAGTATGTGCATTAAAAGAGGTCATGTGATTTTGTTAAAAGAGATCATGTGATGATGAATATGTGTGTGAATGGACAAACCAGCAGGCTGAGCACACTAAAACATCTGAAATGTTGTTTTGGTCATTTTTAAACACCGTAACCATTTCAGTATTAGTGTTGTTGTATTATTAATGACCTCCACAATCAAGAGCGTCTGTGCTTCGCGTCTCACGCCTTCAAACGCCAAAGTGCATCCACTGAGTGTCAGGATTGCCTTCTGAGGCGCAAGTCATCTATTAAATAAGGAAAAGATTCACTCAGCTTCTCTTGTTGCAGCAAATTCAGTTTTTACTGTTGATGTTTGGCGCCAGATAATCAGGAAATGACGATTTTGTTCTCTTTGACTTGTTGGATGGAAACGCTGCTATATACGCACGTCTTTTATGAGATAATCCAGTTTTACGCGTAAAGTTAATTTGCATTTTTGATTGGAAACACACACTCTCAGAAATAAAGGTACAGGAGCTCTCACTGGGGTGGTACCTTTTCAAAAGGTACACATTTGTACTTATAGGGTTTATATTGATATCTCAAAAGGATATATTAGTACCTAAAAAGTTTAATTGGAACACTTTTGTGCTTTTTAGGTACTAATATGTACCCTTGAGGTATTAATATGGACATTTTAGGTACAAATTTGCACCTTTTGAAAAGGTACCACCCCAGTGACAGCTCATGTACCTTTATTTCTGAGAGTGTATAGCTATTGGGAGGTTTTATGCAAACATAACCTTTTTAGTGTTGATAGTTTTATCAAATTTAATTATCTTAAATAGTTTTTAAAGTGTTTAAATAATCTGGTCAGAAGGCATCAAACCTCTCAGAGAATCTCACGAGCAACTGCTAATGGTGACTGTCTAGTGCCAAAGTGTAAGACCTCTTTTGGTCATTCTGTTTTTTTTCTTTTAAGGGAATCAAACAGGATTTACCTGTTAACCTAAAATTAGAAAGTAATATAAATATGTTTATTAGTGTACTTAAAAAGTGGTTAAAAACAAAACAGCAGCGTTTAGACAAATAGTCTACTATTAGTTTGTATAATCATGCCGCCTTTGCTCTAGCCTTAGTAATTTTATGTAAAGAATTATAATGTTGTGTTTATGTATCTATTATATTTTTATTTTATGTTTAAAGCCTCCTGTGGACAGGTGTTGAGAATTAGCAAGTCAGCTAAACACTTGTGTATAAGTGATGTCCATGTCAAAGAAATAAATAAAGAAAAATAATTCTGACTTCAGCTGTAAATAATATATCAAATCACTCCAAAAATACATATTTAAGTACAAGTTTACAGCGTGTTTTTGAACAAAAAATGCAGCTTTGGTGAGCAGAAAAGAATACAGAATATATATATATATATATATATTTAAAAGTGAACTCTTGTATATTTCTCTAAACTTTTGTTCTGTATTGCAGGTTGTGAGTGGAGAACCACAGCAGGTGGTCTTCACCATCCCCATCTTTGAGCCCATGCCTTCTCAGTATTACATCCGTGCCGTGTCTGACCGCTGGCTGGGTTCTGAAACCGTGTGTATCATCAACTTCCAGCATCTCATTCTGCCAGAAAGACACCCGCCACATACAGGTGCATCTTATTCAGACACACACACTCCTACTAATACTTCATTCATTTCAGGTGTGCTTTAAAGTGTGAGTGCCATGCAAGTATTATTTTCTAGATTAACTAGATTATCTTCATTGTTTTCTTCATTTCAGAGCTCTTAGATCTTCAGCCGTTGCCAATTACTGCTTTGGGAAACAGGGAGTATGAGAGCCTATACAAGTTCACACATTACAATCCCATTCAGACGCAGATCTTCCACACGCTCTACCACACAGACACCAATGTCCTGCTGGGGGCTCCTACCGGCTCCGGAAAAACCATCGCTGCGGAGATGGCCATATTCAGGGTCTTCAACATGTACCCCACCTCCAAGGTCTGAACCCATACCATCTGTTCGGCTTTCATTTTTGTTGGTCTGACACGGTTTAACCAGCATGCATCTGTGCGAGCAGGTGGTCTACATTGCTCCTCTCAAAGCTCTGGTTCGAGAGAGAATCGAGGACTGGAAGATCAGAATAGAAGAGAAACTTGGGAGAAAGTGAGAGTGTTTATAGATTCGTCTGGCAGATATGTACAGAATTATTAGCCCTCCTGAATTATTAGCCCTCCTGAATTATTAGCCCTCCTGTATGTATAGGTTGTTTTCAATCACGTGGTTCTGGTGACACTCGAAACTCAGATAGAGTAAAAAACTAAATGGGAGACAGAGGAAAGTCTGTGTTTTTGCGATTTACACCATATTTCAAAGGAGATATCATTAGAAAAAAACCACATATGTTGGGCATGATCCTTTTATCATGAAGAGGGTCGAGTTGTCTACTAAACTAAAGTATATTGGCCTGTCATCGATAATCTATGTTGCATGAAAAATACTATAGTAAATACTATAGTGTTTGGGATCAAACTATAGATAATTACTTGAATTAAACTGTCGTAGTAATTATATTGTTGCTGTGTTCTGACGCTACTGTTGTAATAAACAAATTATTCAGTTTCTATAATTATACACCATCACAATACACACTCATTTTACAGTATTTATTACAGTTTATCAGTTTACTATGCTGCAGTGTTGTGTAGCATTCATTAACAAAGAGTTGTGCACATTATACACTTTATATGTGATTCAAAAACATGTTTATTATAAATTACTATAGTTTTTTCCCATGCGGATATCTCCCAGACATCACGAAATAACAAATGAAAGCATACAAAATAATAGTCTACATTATTATTTAAAAGGAAAAAAGAGCTCCACAATAATAACAGTCTAATTGCATTTCTTTTGTGTTTGGTCAATGAACTTACCATTAACAAATATTCACTGCTGCTTCGCTAATAGATGTTAACGTTACGGTTGTTTATTCCGCCGAAACGCCAGTAAAGACTTGGATTATTGCAAAACAAGGTGGGTATTTCTTTACAGCGTTTACATGGCAGGGTACGTTATTTACATTCTCCTGAATTTTGTATAGGTGTGGTGGTGTTTGCATCAGATTTTTATATAACGCATTAACATATTTATACACATATCTAGGCCTATATATAATCTTTATTAGTGCTGTCAAACAAACTTTCATTTGTACACATGGATGTATTGAATAAATGTTTACTACATGCCGCCTTTTCTTCCATTTTTCAGCCAGTTTCTTGAACTTTCCCCCCTTTAAAACTTTTTGGAAGTCTACTAAAGCTGTCCGGCATTTCTTATTTTGGCCGATTTAAACAATTTTAAACTGCATAAAATTAAAACATTTCAGTGTTCTGATAGCGATTCCTATGTACAGGGTTTCTGCAGGGTCTTAAAAAGTCTTAAAAAGTCTAAAATTTAAAAATCGATATTTAAGGCCCTAAAAAGTCTTAAATCCGCTGTTTTAGGTCTTAAATATTTTTGCACAGGTCTTAATTTTCCGATGTCTATGTAACGCTATATCTAATGCTCATTTGAATTCTTTTTTGTTGCTGTTGTTTGGTTTTCGTGGTGTTGTAGTTCTTCATTTCACTAGTCCAATTGTAATTTGCGGTATCACAACTACGAATGAGGCCGACATTCAATAGCCAATCAGCTTTCTGCTATTGAACTCCGTGCGCTCGGCGAATGTGACGTCATCGATGTGTTTGCGGACGTTCACTTTGGGTGCGCGCGCCATGGTTTCGGCTGGCGGAGCTCATGTAATGTTTTGAGACTCGAGTCAACAGTTTGCGCTGCGTTTGATTTGAGTTGAATATAAAACACTTTGAAGAGATTTTGTCTGAAACGGTCTGTACACAAATCTTCTTCATGATCCGTCTATGCGTGATCATATATTGTATGTTTTTGTTTTCATTCTTGCCATAATAAAAAATATAATTGTCGAGCAACCCAAGTTCTGTTGCCATTAGTATTTAACTTTAATAGGTAGAACTGTCAGAGATATGAACAAAAGCAAGTGATGCATCATTTAGATTAAAAAAAAATTAGATTTAAAATCTTGAATGGTTATAAAAATCTTTATAATAAATTATAAAAATAATAAAAACAATTATCTTGAATGATATTAATGATATGACCTAGTTCCGGAAACTTTCTACTTCTCTGTTTATCCATCTGACTTTACTGTCTGTTTTTTTAGACGCCCCCTGTCATTTAAAAGAATATCTCAATGTCCAATGCGTCAAGTATAAAAGCCTCGTTCGTTTCATTGAGTGTGCGATGTTGCGCCAGGCGAAAGTATAAATCAGACTTAAGATGTTTGTTTGTTTGGTGCATCCAACCCGTCTTTAGTACTGTTCAATTTGAATACATTTATTTTACCATTAATTTTGTGATTTTGCATTTTCTGTTTATGTGTATGCGTGTTTTTGATATTGTGATATAGGTCTTAAATTTAATACTTAATGGTCTTAAAAAGGTCTTAAATTTGACATTACGATATCTGCAGAAACCCTGTATGTAGAAGATTCACTTTCTGCCCTCCATCTGAGTCTCGTATTGTGTTTCTTATTAGCAATGACGTCATGTGAAAACAACCTATATATTTTCCCCCAATTTCTGTTTAACAGAAAGAACATTTATTTTCAACACATTCCTCAACATGATAGTTTAAATAAGTTATTACTAATAACTGATTTATTTTCTCTTTGCCATGATGACAGCACATAATATGTTTCAAGATACTAGTATTCAGCTTAAAGTGACAAAGACTTAATAAGGTTATGTTCGGGTAATTAGGCAGGTCATTGTATAACAGTGGTTTGTTCTGTAGACAATCGAAAACAAATATTGGGGGCTAATAATATTGAGCTTAAAATGTTGTGAAAAATAAATAACCACTTTTATTCGGCTTGAAATTATTCTTCCCCTAAATAAAACAAATAAGACTTTCTCCAGAAGAAAAAAAAATTATAGGAAATACTGTGAAAAAAATTCTCAGGAGGGCTAATAATTTTGACTTCAACTCTATCTGTATATGTTATACCCTGACGCTTTATTTGCTGATGATCATATGGTTTCTGTCTAGGGTGGTTGAGTTAACTGGTGACAATACTCCAGATATGCGAGCCATAGCACAGGCCGACTTGATCGTCACGACTCCGGAGAAGTGGGACGGAGTGAGCCGCAGCTGGCAGAACCGCAGCTATGTGCAGAAAGTGGCCATTCTCATCATTGACGAGATCCATCTTCTGGGTAAAACGTCTGATAAAACACCACTAAAGCTGCCTTTCCACTGCACAAATGACAAGCCACAGACTGGAAGTCATTGGCTGTTCGTTTTTAAATGTCATTTCTGCCAATTTTAAATCTAATATTGGTTTCATTTTAGCTTTATTATGCAAATTTGACCAGTTTTTGATGTATTGCTAATAGAATAAATAGTATTGACAGCTTTTAAATGTCATATCTGTCATTTTTAAAGAGCCCTTATTATGCATTAAAAAGGGTCTCCAACAACAGGCTGATCTGCATGCAAGGTCAAGAAACACTTTCGTGGTCTTATAATATGCATTTATTTGTACATAATTATCCAAGCGACTCCCAAATGGTTAGTTCAGCGATTCATTTGTTCCCAAATCCCTTCGTAGCGCGAAGCTAATCTGCGCTGATTGGACCGATGACAGCCTGTTGCGATTGGTCGACAGCGTTCAGCGCGAGACAGTGAAATGCCCAGCACGGCTTATCAACAATATTGAAGTAGTCAGAGTGCAGAGTGTATGTGTGAGCATACCTGCCAACACTCCTGTTTTTCCCGGTTGCAGCGGCCACCCGAAACACGCTTCATAGTAGTTACTAACACCATAGTACACAGTACCCGGTTCTCAACAGTGTTATCAGGGCGGGCACGTCCATAGAGTCCGCGAACCCCCCTATCCTCAGACACCTCAACCCACCTATGTGTGTGAGCAGTTAAACACCAGCATATTGCTCTATTCTTAACCATAAGTAAAACAGTGACACACATTCAGTATTAATCCACACAGCGGCAAAAGAAAATCTGTAAACAAAGCAGCACGCGTCACATTTTCAACGTGGCATTAGGTGCGATATGAGAATATAAAGAGTCAACCTGACACAATACAAGCAATAAAACACAATTAAATACATAATTTGTAAGCTAGAGAAAACAGGGAGGCAGCCATGGTAATGCACTTACTTACTTTTGAAATGGAGGAAGAAACTGATCCATGATCCACTGATCTATGTACTGACAAAGTCCCTTACATCAATAGTCTTTCCTGATCCTTCCTTTAACAAACGGCCGACGAATGCCCCGTTGTAAGCGTGTAGATTCAAGAAGCACTCGAACTGCACAAGGCTGGGCTATAATGCTGAGATATTTTTGCTAAAATAAACCTCAACCCCCGACTCTTCACAGTTTCACCTTTGGGTAGAGAAAATAACACTAACTTTCCCTTCACACTTCCAATAATATCCAGCAGAACATGTCTTCATGTCTTAATTCAAACGGCGTCTGCTACAGCACTTGTCTTCCTCTTTTTCTTTGCTACTGTTTGTGGGGGTGGCCGCAGGTTTACATTTTCCCGGGTTTGTGCGTGCAACAATTGGGCGGGACTTAAGTTTTGTATCGACATCACGCCGAAATGGCTAAAGACTCATTATCAAGACGATTCATTTGGAGCACTATGAGTTGACTCTTTTATAAATGAATCAATAGTAGTTTTAAACACTGTGTACTTTCAGATTTAAGCCTTAGCTGACTATTTCACTTACTTATAGCTGTGTTACACACTACATGGAAGGTCATTCTCAAAAACCCATAATAGGGGCTCTTTAAGTCTAATATTGGTTCCATTTCACCTTTTAATGCAAATTTGACAATTTGTTGATGTATTGCTTATAAAATAAATAGTATTGATATTTTTTAATGTAATTCTGTCATTTTTAAGTCTAATATTGGTTCAATTTTATCTCTATGATGCAAAATTGGCCATTTTTGATGTATTGCTGATAAAATAAATAGCATTGATAGTTCTTAAATGTCATATCTGTCATTTTTAAGTCTGATATGATGCAAAATTGATCATTTTAAATGTATAAAAGAAATATTTCTGATACAGTTTTTACTTTTTGCTTGGCTCCGCAGGTGAAGACCGAGGGCCGGTTCTTGAAGTCATTGTGTCTAGAACCAACTTTATTTCATCGCACACCTCAAAAACGGTCAGAGTAGTCGGATTGTCCACCGCGCTGGCTAATGCACGAGATCTAGCTGACTGGCTGGGCATCGGACAGGTTAGAAAACCACTGCGATATACAACCTGCATCTGTTAACTTTCACGTACTGTACATGATCCTTATAAACATCACATCACTGTCTGCTACATTTGATGAAAGACTTGTGACATACAAATCACTTTGGAGGCCATACATAACTTCTCATAAGCGGCCGGGACTTTGTGATGTGTGCAGAATGTGGATTTGCATTGTCGTGTTAAAAGGTGCATGGGCGTCCCTGAAAAAGAAGGCAGCATATTGTGCTCCAAAATCTCTATGTACTTTACAGCATTGATGGAGCATAACATGATCCTTTTCTTCTTTGGTCTGAAGCACACGGCATCCATTTCTCCTAAAACATGCCTGAAATACTGATTCATCAGTTTTTACTGTGTGATGGTCCATCCCAGATGCCTCCGAGCCCAGAGAGGTCGACTGTGCTTCTGGACACTGTTAACATAGGGCTTCCTTTTGGCACAGAACAGTTTTAACTGGCATTTGTGGATGTAACTTCCTATTACGGTACTTGACAAAGGTTTGCCGCAGTATTCCTGAGCCCATGTGCTGATATGGCTTACAGATGAATGAGGATTCTTGGTGCAGAGCTGCCTGAGGGATCGGAGATCACGGTTGTTCAGCTTAGACTTGTGCTCTTGTCCTTTACTCACTGAAATTCCTCCAGATTTCTTGAATCTTTTAATGATGTTCTGCACTGTTGAAGATGAAATATCCAAATGTCTCCCTTTCTTTCTATGAGGAACATTGTTTTTAAACATTTCAATCATTTTAAACATTTCACCTCGACCCATCTTTGCTCCTAAAGGACTAGACCTTTCTTGGCTGCTGCTTTTGTACCAAATCATAATCACAATCACCTGTTGACATCACCTGCTTCACATCACATCATCATTTAACCAGTTTACCTGATTACTAACCCTAAACTGCTCCTGCCACAGCTTATTTTGGGATGTGTTGCAGGTCTGAATGGCAGGAAAGGATGAATATTTACAAATGAAATGAAGTACATTTGGAAATCACTACTTTCTTTTTTTATTTGCATTTTCCAGACTGTCCCAACTTTTTCTGAATTGAGGTTGTTATTTATATATATATATATAGAGAGAGAGAGAGAAGACACCGAGTGCCACTTGTGTCAAAACAGGAAACTGAGGCTGCAATTCACACAGACTCACCAAAACTGGACAATAGAAGATTGGAGAAACGTTGCCTGGTCTGATGAGTCTCCATTTCTGCTGACACATTCAGATGGTCGGCTCAGAATTTGGCCTCAACAACATGAAAGCATGGATCCATCCTGTCTTGTATCAGCGGTTCAGGCTGGTGGTGGTGGTGTAATGGTGTGGGGGAGATTTTCTTGCCACACTTTGGGTCCATTAGTACCAATTGAGCATTGTGTCAACGCCACAGCCTACCTGAGTATTGTTGCTGACCATGTCCATCCCTTTATGACCACAGTGTCTCCATCTTCTGATGGCTACTTCCAGCAGGATAACAGATGTCATAAAGCGCCAATCATCTCAGACTGGTTTCTTGAACATGACAATGAGTTCACTGTACTCAAATGGCCTCCACAGTCACCAGCGCTCAATCCAATTGAGCATCTTTGGGATGTGGTGGAACGGGAGATTGGCATCATGGATGTGCAGCTGACAAATCTGCAGCAACTGCGTGATGCTATCATGTCGATATGGAGCGAAATCTCTGAGGAATATTTCCAGTAGCTTGTTAAATCTCTGCCACGAAGGATTAAAGCAGTTCTGAAGGCAAAAGGGGGTCCAACCCGGTACAAATAAGGTGTACCTAATAAAGTGGCCGGTGAGTGTGTGCTTGGCCCCCAAACGCTCTATAGGTGCTATAGGTTTTTGTTGAATGTGCATAATAGATGGCTCTCGTTTCAGTGGAATCATGCTTCACTTGCCGCCATGAAGATTAAGGGTGAAACCAGTAGAATAAGCATATTATCTGTAACACTGTATTAAAGATAGCGTCATTATCATCCTGTTTCCATTACTGACGGCGGAGCGAACGTTCTGTGAGTCGTCCTATATGCGTATGTGTGCTCACAAGGGTCTATAAATAACCATCTCTCTCTCTCTCTCTCTCTCTCTCTCTCTCTTTCTCTCTCTCTGTGTGTAGCAACATCAGTGGTTATGTAAACGTTGTTTTACTATTGCCGAAATGTCACCCTGCTAGACAGACGGGGAAAGCAAGGGCTGGGGGTCTCCATAAATCTGACGTGCGTTGTTTGGGCTGAGGCGCGTCCCTAGCTGCCCGATCCATTATCCGGCCCTTTAAATATGTGCACACACGCACACAGGTCCGGGCCACTTGTGTGAGAGCGCGGTTGTGGGACAGGGGACAATGACGGGCTGTAATTACCCCCAGATGGGCCACTCTGTCAGGCACACGGCCAGCTGGGCACTCCATCTCTCGCTTTATTACAGTCTCTCTCACTTTCTGGCCCTGTTTTTGTGAGCCCGTCCTCATTTATCTCTGGTCTGTCTGTCTTTTAGGTGGGACTGTTTAATTTCCGGCCCTCTGTTCGCCCGGTGCCATTGGAGGTTCATATCCAGGGCTTTCCGGGGCAGCATTATTGCCCTAGAATGGCCACTATGAACAAACCAGTATTCCAAGGTATAATGCAGGAGTAATATGCAGGACTTTTAAAATACAATAGTTTTGTGTAACTTTAGTTGTATCTTGCTATACATTTTAATTTGTGCTGCAGTAAAGGGTAGTCAGCATTTGAAGTGATCAAAACTTACTTTAAAGTTGAGCTAATGCTGTTAAATAACACCCATTCTTGTTTTAGGACAATTTTGGCAAATTTTTGTGATCCACTTCAAATGTTTTTAGATATTTTCCAAGTGCTGCTTAAAGGAGACAGCACATTTCTGAACATAATAGCTTTAATAACTGATTTCAAATAACTGATTTCTTTTATATTTTCCATGATAACAGCACATAATATTTGACTAGTTATTTTGCAGGATGCTATAGTATTCAGCTTAAAGTGACATTTAAAGGCTTAACTCGGCTATTATTTATTAATGTATTTTATTTTTACTATTTATTTATTTATAAATGTTATTATTTTGTATTTTTTATTATATTTTAATTTAGTTATTTGTATTAGATAATTATTTATATATTTTATTTTATAATTAATTTATTTTATTTTTATAATTATTTATTTATTTTATAATTATTTATTTATCTATATTTATTTATTTTATTATTTATTCATCTATGTTATTGCTTTTATTTATTTATGTTATATTATTTTTATGTATTTTATTTTTTAGTATTTATTTATGTATATTATTTTTACTTTTTATTTATTAATTACATTTTATTTTATTTACATTTTTATTTTATAATTTATTTGTGTATTTTATTTTACTATTTTTTATTATTATTATTGTATTTATTCATTTTATTAAATTTTTTATTTATTTATTTTTATAATTGATTTATTTCTATTTATTTATATTTATTATTTATTTATTTAATTTTATAATTTATTTATTTATATGTATTTTATTTTATTAATTATTTGTTTATTTATATGTTTTATTTTTTATGTCATTTTTTATATTTTTAAAAATAAATTCATGTACATTATTTTTATTATTTATTTAATAATTTTATTTTATTTGATTTTATTTATATATTTATTTTATTATTTATTTGTGTATTTTATTTTACTATTTATTTATTTTATTATATTTATTTTATTTTATTATAATTTTTGTGTGTTTTATTGTTTTTATTTGTTTTTATTATTTATTTTATTTTATTATTTTTTTTTTTTTTTACTTTTTATAAAATATTTATATATTTTTATTTAATAATGAATTAATTTATTTAATTATTTACTTTCCTACTTGTTTGTTTTCCACTCTCTGTTTTTACTGTCCTGCAGCAATCCGCACACATTCTCCGGCCAAACCCGTCCTGATATTCGTGTCGTCCCGCCGGCAGACTCGGCTCACAGCTCTCGACCTCATTGCCTTTCTGGCTACTGAAGACGACCCCAAACAGTGGCTCCACCAGGACGAGAGAGAGGTCAGATATCATTTGTCCAAAATAACGCGCTTCAAAACATGCATTTCGTTTTAAATATCCCTTTTACTTTTTTCCCTAAAGAGAATGCCTTCAACTTTTCTATGTCCATCCAAAAAATAAATAATAATAATAATAATACATTTTATTTATGGTGCGCTTTCTTTAACTCAAAGTACTACAATATAAACAGCAACAAATAAAAATGCAGAGAATTACAAGCTTGCATAAAAATCCCAGTAACAAGCCAAAGTCACACCGCAATAATAAATAAAACAATAAAAAACAATAATTGCATTAGATAAGAGATGAGGTCGCAAAGGGAAGTACTAAATAAAGCCATTCTCAAAGCTTGTTTAAATCTTTAATAAAAATAAATGATTTCTAAGATGGCAGTACTGTCACACCGAGATTCCAATTAATAAACAAAAACATAGAAACTCTAATTATGGTTAACATGTAAGGTTGTTAAATGTACAGCAGAAGAAATAGGAGAAAAATAAGTTAAGAACTGGAGTCGGATCTGATCCTGACCCCCAGAATCGGATTCGGAAGTGCCTAAATATTCAGACCCCTAATAATAAAGTGGTTCATTCCGCTGTGGTGCACTTTCAGCTAAGCTTAGGGTTTGGGTTCTGCCTGAAAATAGTCCCTAGGAAAGTTCCTTGATTATTATACCAGACTGAGAGTATACTGTAGTTCCTAGCCATATCAGCCTAGAAAACAGCTGCTTTCCATCAGTCTTAGTATGCGATGTAACTGTGGAAGAGTCGCGTGTTAAATATGACAATTATCGAAACAATAAAATTTAAATTTAATATAATAATAAATATATTTTTGCAGTATGCTAATGGTCTAATCCAATTCAATGATTTATGCTAAGCTAAGCTAAAAATTCAATTGTTTAAAACTCAAACTCAATTGTTTAACTGTAGGAGAATAGATTCAGACTACTACATATAAAGTGGTTCATTCCACTGTGCTGCACTTTAAGCTTAACTTAAGGATGGAGTTTTGCCTCAAAATAGTCCCCAGCTAGATAACTAGGTAACATTGCTGAGCAAAATATCATTGTGTGTGCTGCAGCCATGGTACTGGAAAGTACCTTGATTATTACGCCAGAATGAGAATATAGTTCCTATAGTCTCTATCTATTAATTTCCCATCAGTCGTAGTGCGCGATGTAACTGCAGAAGAGTCTCGTGTTCAATATGACAATTATCAAAACGTTTTTATTTTTTTTTTAGCAATACGCTAATGGTCTAATCCGATTCAATGATTTATGCTAAGCTAAGCTAAAAAGGCTCCGCCAGACACAGAGAATGACTTAATGAATTAAAAAATAGTAAAACTCAATTGTTTAACTGTAGGTGAATAATAAAGTGGTTCATTCCACTGTGCTGCACTTTTAGCTTAGCTTAGGGTTAGGGTTATGTCTGAAAATAGTCCCCAGCTACATAACTAGGTAACATCGCTGTGCAATATCATTGTGTGTGCTGCAGCCAAGGTATGGCAGAAAAGTTCCTTGATTATTACGCCAGAATGAGAGAATAGTTCCTATAGTCTCTATCAGTCTTAGTTCACAATGTAACTGCAGAAGACTCACGTGGTAAAAATTACAATTATTGAAACCATTTTTTTTTTGCAGTATGCTAATGGTCTAATCCAAGTCAATGATTTATGCTAAGCTAAGCTAAAAAAGGCTCCGCCAGATACAGAGAATGACTTAATAGATTTATAAATGGTTCATTCCGCTGTGGTGCACTGTGGTACACTAGCTTAGAGATAGGGTTATGCCTGAAAATAGTCCCCAGCTAGATAACTAGGTAACATTGCTGTGCAATATCATTGTTCACTGTATCATTAGTATGGCAGGTAAGTTCCTTTGTTATTATACCAGAATAAGAGTATAGTTCCTATAGTCTCTATCTATTAATTTCCTATCAGTCTTAGTGCACGATGTAACTGCGGTAGAGTTAAATATGACAATTATTGAAACGTTTTTATTTCTTTTTTTGCGCAGTATGCTAATGGTCTAATCCAATTCAATGATTTATGCTAAGCTAAGCTAAAAATGCTCCACCAGACACAGAGAATGACTTAATGCAGTGTTTCCCAACTCTGTTCCTGTAGGCACTCCTACAGTACACATTTTCAACCTCTTCCTAATCAAACACACCAGAATCGACTCATCAGAACAATAAAAGAGACTCCAAAACCTGAAGTTAGTCGATCAGATTAAGGAAAACATCCAAAATATGTACTGTTGGTGTGCCTCCAGGAACAGGGTTGGGAAACACTGGCTTAATAGATTTCAGAATGGTAAAACTCAATTGTTTAACAGTAGGAGAGTTGTAAAATGAGAATATTTTTTGTTCCTATAAAGATCTTGCTTGTAATTTCCCATGCCAGTACGTTCCATTGTGAGTTTCTCCTGTGTGTTTTATTTCTGTTCTCCTCGTGAAGAAGCTCAGTATCTGTTTAACGGTGATTACAGTACGGCTCAGCGCAGCTTCTAGTGCAAAAGCCTGTGTCATCTCTCATTAAATTCCCCTTTCCGTTCCACTCCATGCCTTCAGATCATTTCAAGATGTGAACAAACACATTTTTTTTTCGTTCTCTTCTGCTCGCTCCGTCGCAGATGTGTGCTAATATTTTCAAAGCACTCGATTAGAGAGCTAGGCGGCCAACAAAGGAATGCTTTTGTCTTTCCTATCACAAAGTAATCACATAAAAATTGCAGCCTTGCGGAGGTGATAATTCCTTTAACAGCTCACGCGTGATTGGTTACATCAGAAATACTTCAGTGTGTTTGCTGGAAAGCATAAACACACGTTCATGTCGGCAAACTGCAGAGCTTAGCATTAGCAAAGAAACGTCCAAATGATGACCCCGTTATTAAATCTTTTATATGTTTGTGTTAGAATCTGAAAAAGATGCATTTCAGAATGTGTTTACAACAATTATATGTATGTGAGTATAAACATTATGCATAAAGGCGACAACATCAAAGCTCAAAACATAAAAATGTATTATAAAAAACCCTATTATGCATTAAAAATGGTCATATTTTGGTTTTGGAGGTCTCCAACAACAGGCTGATATACATGCAAGGTTAAAAAACAGCTTAATAATACTGAGCTTATAATTGTTTTTAAAACAATTAAAGACAGCAAGAAATAAACCATAAAAAATCTGATTTTATTATGACTCCAGAAGAATTATGTTTAATAGGAAATACTGTGAACATGTCCTTGGTTTGTTAAAGATCACTTGAGAAACATTATTTTAAAAAAACAGGAGGGCAGCAAATTGACTGAATCTGTTAAAGTTTACATGTGCAAAAATGTGCCTTGATGTACTTGAATGTTATGTGTTAATCTATTCAATTCAATTCATCTTTATTTGTATAGCGCTTATACAATGTAGATTGTGTCAAAGCAGCTTCACATGGAAGTTTATAGTGAATTAAAACAGTGTCAGTTCAGTTTTCAGTGTTTAAGTTCAGTTTAGTTTAGCTCAGTTCAGTGTGGTTTAATAATCACTACTGAGAGTCCAAACACTGAGGAGCAATTCCATCGATGCGCAGCTCTACAGATCCCGAACCATGCAAGCCAGTGGAGACAGCGGCGAGGAAAAAACTTCACTTAATCTACTACAATACAAAGTTACTTGTCAAATAGAGTAACATTGAAGATGTTTTTGAGTTATTAATTAGCTTATTTATGAAGACTGCAGAGTGATGCATGCAAAAAATGACTTTGAATAATTAAGTAGTTTGTGATGTATGTTAAAGTGTGCCCCCTAAAAGTACAAGTGGCCTCTGCCCGGCCCCCCCAGTCAATCTGGTCTAGAACCGCCACTGATTGTGAGCTCACAAACCCATTTCAATCCGTAAACAAATAGGCACGCGGAACGCTTTCAGCGTGGCTTTAGACACGATATGTGAATATCAAGAGTTAACCAGATACAGTACAAGCCGTGTGGAGCGGTTACAATTAACAAAACACAATTACATACATAATTTGCAAGCTAGAGAAAACAAGAAGGCAGCCATTTTAATCACTTGTGAAATGGAGGAAGAACTGATCCATGAACTGTGCACTGTAAAGTTCCTGTCAAGCTCTGACAAAGTCCTATACATCAATAGTCTTTTCTGATCCTTCCTTTAACAAACGGCCGACGAATCCCCCGTTGTAAGCGTGCAGATTGCTGAAGCACTTGTCAGAAACATGACAGGAACACAGCACAAGGCTGGGGCTATAATGCTGAGGTGTTTTTGACTAAGGAGGGGTTTGGGAACAAATGAATTTCTGAACGAATCATATGGGAGTCGCTGGGATAAGTAGGCAAAAATAAATGCATATTATAAGACAATCAAAGTGTTTTTTGACCTTGCAAGCATATCAGCCTGTTGTTGGACACCCCTAAAACCAAAATGATAATGCATAATAGGGGCTCTTAAACTTGCAGTGCTTTTGAGCTCTCTCTGTAAATAGTATCACATTCCCTTTGTGTTGCACTATTTGCAGCACATTTCTGTATTTGCATGTGCGTGTGTTGTGGAATTGTTACAGATATATTCTCAGTGTGTTAGTGTTTTTCAATGTGCCTGTGTTTTCTGAAATTTGAGCTCTCTCAGCCACCACAATTATCTCTCTTTTTAACATGATAGTTGAGCCAGAAGTGAAATGTCTTTGGCGAGCTGTTGATTTAATGGATGCGTATATGAGTAAAACACACATTGGGTTTGGCTGTCTGACTTGTGTTTATGAGGCAGCTCCTGATGATAGTGCTGTATTTTTCTATTACACTGATCTGCAGGCCCATAAAGCATGTGTTTTACGAGCACAGCCTCAGTCCGCCCCGTTAAAGAGCCAATAAAGCACATTAACACATGCAGAGAATACGCTACGACTTCTGCATATGTGTGGGGCAGACTTGAGGATTTAAAGAGTAGTCCACCCAATTAAAACCATCATAATTTAACCATTATTTATTATTATTAATTTGTTAAATCTCATTTTATTGGGTTATTTTTATTTGTTTGTTTGTTTTTTTGTTGCTTTTATTTATGATTATTTTATTTACAAATAATTAAATGCAAAAATTAAAGTCTATATTTACATAATATGTGTGTATTCACTGCATATAAATATTGTGTAATTAAATAAAAACTATAACTTATTTATATATAAATGTTTTTATATAATTTGTATTAGATATAATATTTATTTTATGAATATAAATAAACAATTTATTAAATAAATACATGCATGTATGTTTATGTATGTATGTGTGTGTGTATATTCATAGATTAAGTCAAAATTGTTCACCCCCCTGTGGTTTTTTCCAAATATTTCCCAAATGATGTTGAGCAGATTCAGGAATTTTTCACAGTATTTCCTATAATATTTTTTCTTCTGGAGAAAGTCTTATTTGTTTTATATCGGCTAGAATAAAAGCAGTTCTTCATTTTTTTTACTCCATTTTAAGGTCAATATTATTAGCCCCCTTAAGCAATATTAGTTTTGGATCATCTACAGAACAAACCACTGTTATACAATGGCTTGCCTAATTACCCGAACTTAACCTTATTAAGTTTTTGTCACTTTAAGCTAAATACTAGTATATTGAAACATATTATGTGCTGTCATCATGGCAAAGATAAAATAAATCAGTTATTAATACTATTATGTTTAGAAATGTGTTTTATATAAATGCTGCATACAGGTTTTGAAGCAACGTGAGGATGAGTAAATAATGAGAGCGTTTTGATTTTGGTCTGGCCTGTGGTTCTCTGCATGTGCTGATGTCTCCAGCATGCAGGCTGTGTGTTCCAGTGATATACGGGACGTCCCGCTGCTTCCCTGCACTGGAGCATGTAACGGCCCGAGTCCCTGCTGTTTGACTGACAGCCGGCTGCCTTTAGCTGTCCATCCAACAGCGCTTCCTAATCTCCCTCCATTTATTCCCACTCTTCCTTGTCCCGACATTTCCATCTCTTTTCTTTCAGTTTTTTTTATATGTACAGTTGAAGTCAGAATTATTCGCCCTCCTGTATATTTGTCCCCCAATTTCTGTTTAACGGAGAGATTTTTTTCAACACATTTCTAAGCATGATAGTTTTATTAGCTTATCTATAATAACTGATTTCTTTTCTCTTTGTCATGATGACAGTAAATAATATTAGACTAGATATTCTTCAAGACACTAGTATTCAGCTTAAAGTGTGACAAAAGCTTAATAAGGTTAAGTTTGGGTAATTAGGCAAGCCATTGAATAACAGTGGTTTGTTCTGTAGACAATCAAAAACAAATATTGCTTAAGGGGGCTAATAATATTGACCTTAAAATGGTATTAAAAAAATTAAGAACTGTTTTTATTCTAGTCGAAATAAAACAAATAAGACTTTCTCCAGAATAACACATATTAGAGGAAATACTGTTGAATTACCTTGCTCTGTTTAACATTACTTCAACTGTATATTCTACCTCATGAAGAGCCGGTAAGCAGCTAGCTTTTCTGATGTCTGTGTGTTTTTCTAGATGACCGACATCATCGCCACTGTCAGAGAGTCGAACCTGAAGCTGACGCTGGCATTTGGGATCGGGATGCATCATGCAGGCCTCCACGAGCGGGACAGGAAGACGGTAGAGGAACTCTTCGTCAACTGTAAAATTCAGGTGAGGTATCTATCTATCTATCTATCTATCTATCTATCTATCTATCTATCTAT
>CAIGQZ010002445.1:1591250-1605972 GCA_903798205.1 Danio tinwini | reverse complement strand
TCTGTCTGTCTGTCTGTCTGTCTGTCTGTCTGTCTGTCTGTCTATCTGTCTATCTGTCTATCTATCTAAGTGACTCAGTTGTGCACTAACCCAGCTAGATTTTGTGTGAATACCTGTCTGCTGAGTGAATGTAAACATGTATATATTTCACACGTCCATATACTGTACTGTACTATCAGTGAAAAACACTTTAGCATGTGAAGCACATCTGAGGTTCAGTAAATAGAGATGACCCTCTGCTGTTTCTTAAAATAAGTGTTATGCTCAACAAGCCAGCATGCATTTGTTTAAAAATGCAGTAAATCAGTGTTATTATATATAAAAAAAAAACTGATTTTGTCTAGTTAAGCATTTATGGTGATGTCAAAGCTAACATTTTCAGCATAATTAATACATTTTTAACATCACAAACCAAACACAACCAGCCCAACACCACATATAAAACATCATGAGCCAATCATGTAACAAACACCACATACTAAACACAAAACACCACAAGCCAAAGATTGTGCCGTTTTTGGTGTTTTCAGTGTGAGCTCACTGTAGTGTAGCTGTATGTTAGCAGTGCTTTGAATTGCATTTGCCTGAACAGTGTCTTTGTGGCTGGTAAAATCTCTGCTGTCATAATATTTGGGCTATTAAAAGAGAGATGTCCGGCCTGCTTCATAGATATGATGCATTTCCAGTCACTATCTTGTCTCCAGTCACTTAAATGCGCTGTCTGCACATTTAATTATGATCATAACATGATTCATCTGATGCACATTTATGATGATGCAGTACTTACTGAGAGGTAAAGGCAGAAAGTAAATGAGGTTTGAGTCTAATTATATGCACTAATGGAATAATGTTGAAGGATATGGGGTGGCGCGGTTTCTCAGTGGTTAGCACTGTGGACTCACAGCAAGAAGATCACTGGCCAGTTGGCATTTCTGTGTGAGGTTTGCATGTTCTCCCCGTGTTGGTTTCCTCCAGGTGCTCCGGTTTCCCATACAGTCCAAACACATGCGCTCTAGGGGAATGAATGAACTAAATTGGCCGTAGTATATGAGTGTGTGAAAGAGTGTGTATGGGTGTTTCCCAGCACTGGGTTGCAGCTGGATGGGCATCCACTGTGTAAAACATATGCTGGAATAGTTGGCGGTTCATTCCGCTGTGGTGACCCCTGATGAATAAGACACTAAACCGAAGGAAAATGAATGAATGATAAGCAGAAGGAATATTGCATTTAGCTCATTTAATTCACTAGTACACTCATTTGACCACATACTAATACAATAAATGAATGTCTTGAGTACAAACTTTCAGTTGCATACTTCAGTTTTACAGTAAAAGGTGCGTCTCAGCAAATAAAATAATGCCATATGTCCACAATCCCACACAGTCTCAAAATACATCATGTATCTGGTGTTTTATTTTATTTTTATTCATTTTTTAATTAAACATCCTTGAGACACACACATTATCCTGCAAAACTATGTACTATATACACGTTCAGTTGCCTCGTTCTGCTGTTAAGCAAGTGTCTCGGCCGCTTTAATTAAAATACAATCAGGATTTATTTTGAGAGTGTGTGGGTTTGCTCTATGTAGACATATGGTGTTATTTTATATGCATTTACTGTATATTGAGAGATTTTCTGGAGCGTTTTTGAGGTTTTAATAGTACGCTAAGTCTTTACTTTTAATCATTTGAATGCACATTTTCTGAGAAAATAAAAAGATCTATTGTCTGGCTGGATTGTGAAACTATCGCTGTTTTCCTTTTTTTATTCATTCAATCATTCATTTTCCTTGGGCTTAATCCCTTTACTCGTCAGGGGTCGCCACAGCGGAATGCACCACCAACTATTCTAGCATATGTTTTACACAAGCGGCAACCGCCCGCTCTCCCTTGGGAAGCTAATACGGAAGTAACTGAAACTGCAATTCATTAAAATTCCGCTAGTCCTGGCTCCATGTGGAGCAAATTTCTATTGAGGCCACTGTTAAAATGGCCAACTTTACCGCAGAAAAAAAGGTGTTTGCAGCCTGCTACAAAGAACGATTTTGATTTATATAGCTAATATTACCCTTCATGACAACTGTGAGGGGGTGAACTCCTCCATTTCCTTTATATTAGGTTATATTAAGTTTGCATAATTAAGGGCGTGGCCACTTGAGTGACAGCTAGGTCTCGCTGGTTGCCGTCACTTCACCTCAGCTGATTCCAGCTGATTAGCCGCTGATCCTCATCATATTTTTGTGTTGTTTTATGTGGCTTTACACAGTCAGTTGCCTTTTGGAATTATTTCTTACAATTCCCTGCTAAAAAATCCAGCTCAAACCAGCCTATGCTGGTTGGCTGGTTTTAGCTGGTCGACCAGCCTGGTTTTAGACATTTCCAGGCTGTTTTCCAGCCATTTCCAGCCTGGTCTTAGCTGGTCAGGCTGGGAGATGACCAGCAAAAAACAGCTAAAACCAACTTGACCAGCCTGGTTTAAGCTGGTCATAGCTGGTTTTGGCAGGGCTCCCAGCCTTGCGAGGCTGGTCTAGCTGGTTTTAGCTGGTCATCTCCCAGCCTGACCAGCTAAGACCAGCTTGGAAATGGCCAAAACCCCTCTAAAACCAGATAAATCACAGTAAGGTGAATAATTCTGACTTTTACTGTATGCTTGCTATTCAAGGTGTTAATTGCGACGAGCACGCTGGCGTGGGGCGTCAACTTTCCTGCCCACTTGGTAATCGTGAAAGGCACAGAATACTTTGACGGAAAGACCAGGCGCTACGTGGATTACCCCATAACAGGTAATGTGTGTGTGTGTGTGTGTGTGTGTGTGTTTAACTGACTGTCCAGCGTCATTAGTAGGGGTGTCAAAATTAATTGTTTCTTTGGTGCACCGCGATGCAGACGCGGACTATTCTGTATCGGTTCAGTAATAATCATAACCGGTTATTATGTACTGACATCATTGATCTCATATGCACTGTCGCCGTAGCTTACTATGGCGAGGGAGGCGAGCGCGAGTATTTACAACACTCTAACTACTTAAAAAAACACAGAAACTGTGCACAATTTTACTGTGTGTGTGTTTGCTGGACAGTTCACTGAGATTAAGAGAATGAAAGTAAACTCTCTCTCTCTCTCACTGTGGCACAGTGCACTCATCTGTGAAGAGCACAGCGCGCAAGAGCCAATCGCAGCACTTTCTGTTTAGCGTGTGACCAATCATAGGGGTGTAAGAGAACTTGGTAGACAAGGATCAGAAAGTGAGCGGGATATTCATATTTATTCATATTATTTGCTATAAATGCTTGTGTTGTTTAAAGGTACAGTTTATATTGACGAATAGTTGTATAATACTGATGTACATGTGATTTTTTAGCTTTTTTTTATAAATTTACAACAATTTTAAAAACTCTTTTTTTCTTATTGTCATTATGGGGGATTGTGTGTAGAATGTTGAGGAAATAAAGGAATTTAATCCATTTTGGAATAAGGCTGTAACATAAACAAATGTGGAAAAAGTGCTATGAATAATGGATATATTTCTTATGTCTGTGAAACAAGTATTTGCTGAGATTCCACTGTGTTTGTTGACCACCAAACTCTTGTAAAGACACACGTCTGGTCTGAGCTTCACCTCCAGAGAAACAACAGTCTATAGCGATCAATGATTGGCTCCTGTACTAGTAGGCGGGGCTTCATCTGCATATTGACCGTTACACCTTTCCCCATTCAAAGCTATACGAGTGACACGTCTTGTGTATTCTGTAGTGTTTTTTCATGTATATGCACACAGACTTTTCATTTTCAGTCAGCCAGCCCAAGTGCTTCAAAATTACAAAGTTGCCACGTTTAAGGTCTGTTTTCTTTAAAAATCACTGATCTTCACTGCTTGATTGATATACAATATTAAGTTGGTGTCAGAATGTACAAGAAATTACATTTTTCCACATCATGTCTTTAAAATATGACCATTTATTTTACTTCAGTGTTTTCAATGGCTAGTTTGTAAGTGTTTCATCTCGGTTTATGCTTGAACAACTACATGAATGCATGAAAGTCTGTTTAACTGATTGTATTTTAGTTACATTACAACACCGGTGCTGTAAAAGCAACCATATGATATTAAAAATAGTCACATGAACCTTTCACCGGAAGTTTCTCAGAGGCTGAAAAACACTAGCTGTGCATAAAACACATTGATATAAACACAACTGTGTTTAAACTCCTATTAAAAGTGATTTTTGCATAATAAGTCCCCTTTAAATGCAAACTAATAGTGCATGTACAATAGGCTGTGCTGCACATTATCATTAAAAATGGCACTGTGACATTCATTCATTCGTTTTCCTCCGGGTTAGTCTCTAATTTATCAGGGGTCGCCACAGTGGAATTAATCACCAACTATTCCAGCATATTTTTACGCATCGGATGTCCTTCCAGCTGCAACCCAGTACTGGGAAACACCCATACACACTAATTCACACACACACTCATACACTACGGCCAATTTAGTTCATCAATTCCCCTATAGTGCATGTGTTTGGACTGTGGAGGAAACCGGAGCACCTGGAGGAAACCCACGCCAACACGAGGAGAGCATGCAAACTCCACACTGAAATGCCTACTGATCCATCCTGGACTTGAACCAGCAACCTTTTTGCTGTGAGGCGACGGTGCTAGCCACTGTGCCACCCCCGGCACTATAACATTGTATAATAATTTTAATGTTAATAATAATATCATATTTAGGACAAACCAGATTCTGCTCTTTCCACACAGCAGCTCGCTTCACATCTTCTGTTTCTCAATATACATAATTATTAGCTCTCCTGATATATTAGTATATGTTGTTCTCCAATTTCTGTTTAACAGAGAGATTTCTTCAACACTTTTTTTAATCATAATAGTTTTAATAACTCATTACTAATAACTGATTTCTTTTCTCTTTGCCATGATGACAGCACATAATATTTGACTAGATACTCTTCACTAGTATTCAGCTTAAAGTGAGATCTTCTCCATTCCAGATGTTCTCCAGATGATGGGACGGGCAGGGCGGCCGCAGTTCGACGACCAGGGCAAGGCTGTTATCCTTGTGCACGACATCAAGAAGGACTTTTATAAGAAGTTCCTGTACGAGCCGTTCCCTGTGGAGTCTAGGTGTGTACAGAGCCATAAATCTCCCAGTTTCTCCTTTGTGATAATGGAGCAGTTCCAGCGTTGCGCATGTGATATTTGCAGTAAAAACAGAAATTCTCCAAGAAAGTAGATGTTAACATTATATTGAAGCATCTGTTTATATTTTCCAAAACAACTCACCACAGAGTTATGAGGTCAGAAAAAATATCAATCTGTAAATATTTTTTATATATTAAATGAGGAAAATAAACATGTGTTATGGATGTAACTTAAATAAACGAGTGTTATGGACTTTGTAAATATTTTTTATATATTAAATGAGGAAAATAAGCGTGTGTTATGGATTTGACTGAAAAAGTCTGAGGGCTCTATTTTAATGATCTCTGCGCCAAGTCTAAAGCGGAGGGCACAAAAACATTAAGGCCGTGTCTGAATCTACTTTTGCGTTTTTAACCCTTTAACTATCCCACCAAGAAAACTCCTAATGTTGCTAATTAATACCCACAATGCATATTTATTTTTCAACACATCGCATAATTTGTAAAATATCAGCCTCTACCAAATGGTTGATATGTCAGTTTATGGTAAAAGTACTGGACTTAATACACAAACTATGAAAAATCTGAAACTATGAAGTGTTAGACCAGTTTATTTATTTTTTTTATATTCAACATTTTTTTTTTAAGTATGCCATAAAATATTTCAGATTTTTGTTAACAATAAAACCAAAATCAAGTCGTGCATGCTATTTTGTGTGTGTGTGTGTGTGTGTGTGTGTGTGTGTGTGTGTGTGTGTGTGTGTGTGTGTGTGTGTGTGTGTGTGTGTGTGTGTGTGTGTGTGTGTGAGCCATTATTTAAAACAGCCATTCTTTAAATGACTGAATAAATAATTATTTAAAACAGTAAAAACATGCTTAACCATGCAGTCAAAGGGTTAAGGATGGAAAAATACGCTCTGCACCCTGGCGCATGGTCTAACAGGGTTGTGCTCATTCTCTTAATGAGCTGGGTGGGTTTTGAGCATAATGTGCATTAAACCAATCAAAGTCTCATCTCACATTCCCTTTAAGAGTCAGTTGCGTCGCTCCATTGTGCATTTGCTATTAACATGGCGACTTTGTAAGTGTAAAAACGGAGCGCTTCACTAGCGAGAAAACAGTTAAACAGAGCATCTGCAGCACGAGGATAAAGAACGAGCCTCCTCCATTCAGCCTCTTTACTTTCTCTTTACTTTTACTCTTTACTTTACTCGTTTACTTTGGTGGAGTAAGGAAACGGTGAAAACACATCCATTAGCCCACATATTTAATTTAGTTTGTTAAGAGCAAAGATTTGTGTCTAAACTCTTTCTAAATTCAGTTCTAATCTCCAGCAAAGGAATAAACGAACAATAACAACAAACAACTGAGTTATATCCAAACACACGTCCTGTTCTTATGCCCCATATGGTGATGCAGACGTCTCCAAAACCCCACAGGAGGACAAATCTACACTTGTGTTTATTAAAACAGATATAAATCTGCATATAATCAATAATCCTGCTAATAATAATAACATTATACTGATGCAGATGCTCATGAAGAAACTGAAAAAGCCCCCCGAGGTGAAGAAGGCATAGAGGCAGTGGTGTTTATATTGATGTAGAAAATAATCATTTCTGTATCATTTTAATCCTTTAAGTGTTTTCATTTGTAAAGATATCTGTGTATTGCTGTATATCCTGTGTGTATTCAGCAGTGTGTGAGTGTTTGGACCTGTATAGGCGCATAACTAATGACCTCTGCTGGACTTTAGAGCAGCTTTTAGTTGGTCAATGGTGTGGTCTATTTCAGTTCCTCAAAATAGCAACGCACCAACAATTCACCTTGACACACCTCCTTTTCAATCCAAAACACCCATGAGTCCACAAAGTGGTGCAAATAGGTTTGCTATTTAAACAACATGGTGCAAAACATGAACATTACAACTGCGCTGGTCTGAAAATAGCAACAAATTGCGCCAAATGCCTGGTGTATGATAGAGCCCTGTGAGTTTACAGTATACAACATACTTTGCCCGTGAATTAAACTGCACAACCCAAAAGAAATGATGCTGATCAAAAGGATAAGAGTCAGTTCTCTATAAAACAATAATGATTGATTTTATTTTATTTTGCATTTATATTCTTTTACAAGTGAGCATGACATTTTTTTCCCACAAACCTTCTATCAAAAAGGCTATTGGACCAATCCCTTCACCATTAAACTGATTTAGTGAAGTAAACAAAGATTGATAACAACAGCTTTTCTCTGAGCAAGTTTAAGTCCGCTTCCCTGCCCCTTATTCACCTCTACTGTACATAAAAAAATTATAAATAAAAAATGCAAGTTTTAATCATAAGATTATCTTTGATATTAGTATAGATTTTGTACAAGTTTCATACAGAAAGTCCTGTCTTGAAGATTATCTCTTTAATTACTGTACAAACCATTTCATGCTGATGATGAGTTGGAATATAGTACTGTATCTCTTGATAGTGAAAACTGTATTAGTAATTGCATAATTGCCATCCATACTCCAAGCATCGATCCACTTTTTCAATATTAATCAATTTTCTAGTCTGATCTCAAGCCTTGCAAAAAACTAAGAGAGCACCAATCAAAGGCTGCATTTTCATGTCGTCATGTAGACTTATTTTCAAAGTACAAAGTATTTCACAGTATTTAAAAATACAAGACACTAAAGTACTTTGATAGGAAATATTAAGCCATTTTCATAAACCCCATCAAATACAAATTACACAATACTAGTTTGTATTTAAAATAGGTATTTAAAATACATGCAATACTGCCCATCCCTGAATTTGGCACTTGTGTGACTTTGGTAAATCAAATAAAACTGCGTGAAAACATTTTCGCTATTTTGGTGAAAACTTTTTATTTTTTCATGGCTAGTTTGTCATTTGCATGGGATTGCTCATTGACAGAAATGTCCATCTTTGTGTCTCTTCAGTCTCCTTAGTGTGCTCGCCGACCACTTGAATGCAGAAATCGCAGCAGGCACGGTCACCTCAAAGCAGGATGCCATGGATTACATCACCTGGACGTATTTCTTTCGCAGACTGGTCATGAACCCCAGGTACTGCAACTTAACTTGTCAATATAACTTTCTGATATATTGTATTTCTTTATTTGAAAACAGCTTTTAACCCTATGTTGACGGAAAAACGTATTCCCTATATTAAAAAAGTAATAATTTGTCATTAGGGACCGAGCACCGGAATGGTGCGTAGGCCCTATTGGAATTGCTCAGTTTATTATAATAATAATAATTATTATTATTATTATTCTCCGGAATGAATCGCGATTTTGAGGGGCTAAACATGCCCGAAAACTCACGAAACTTTGCACACGCCTCAGAAGTGGCGAAAATTTACGTTTATTATAGGTTTCGGAAGTGGGCGTGGCAAAATGACTCAACAGCGCCACCTATGCACTTGTAACGGACTAGCCCCCGAGCTACGAATCCCGCACACGAACGAAAATTGGCACACACCTCAAACATGCCAAGACCTACAAAAAAGTCTCCAGATGCAAAATCTCAAATCCAACAGGAAGTCGGATATTTTAAACTTCCTGCAGCAAAAAAGTGGCGTTTTTGCCATTTCCAGGTGTTGTAAAAGTCCTCTCCTGAAGACATCTATATGCCAATATCCAGTTACAGTTATAGCGCCACCTGCTGACAACAGGAAATCACTTTTAACTTCACGTTTGATAAGATTCCTCTCCTGAAGACAGTCATAGCGCCACCTGCTGTCAGAAGGTAGTTTAGCTTATAACTCATCCACACAATGTCCATTCTGCCTGAAACTTCACATGGTTGATAAAAGTCCTCTCCTGAAGACATCTACATGCCAATATTGAGTCATAGCGCCACCTGCTGACAGGAGGAAATTTTGCATAAATCTGGGATTTTCCCCAGGTTTTTTTTATATATATCAGCTTAAACTAATATTGTCCGCTGTTCTTTGTCATCCGGAGGCCATCGGGCGGCGGTAAGCCCGAGTGCGAGGTCCCTATCATCGCTGCTTGCAGCTTTAATTTTTAGTTTATTATTCCTTATGCTTTGACTTTTTATTTAAGAAATTCATTTTCTTTTCGTCCCTTTATTAAACTGGGGTTGCCACAGTGGAATGAACCGTCAACTTATTCAGCATACATTTTACCCAGCGGATGCTCTTCCAGCTGCATCCCATCACTGGGAAACATCCATAAACACTCATTCACACACATACACTATGGACAATTTAGCTTACCCAATTTACCTATAGAGCATGTTTTTGGACTTGTGGGGGAAACTGGAGCACCCGGAGGAAACCCACGCCAACACGGGGAGTACATGCAAACTCCACACAGAAATGCCAACTGACCCAGCCGAGTCTTGAACCAGCGATCTTCTTTGCTGATAGGCAAACGTTCCACCTACTGCACCATCGTGCAGCCCTTTTTAAGAAATGTCATATATAAATATATACAATAAATATATATAATTTGTTTCTCCCAGATAACAGCTTTGCACTCACTGTACATGTTTTTCAAATAAACAGAAAATAGTCTGCCTCGATAACTAAAATAAATAAAAACAGTGTGAATTCTTGCAGAATTAGAACAATTACTTGTTTTATTAATTGGCCTGATGGGAAATGCAAGCTGTTGAGTGAAAGCGCAGCAACTGGACTTCAGCAGACACAGAAAAACATCTTCAGCGGGCTCATTACTGACTGTGTTTCCATGGCAACTTCATCGCTGGACACAGTGGCCGCGGTCCAGCCCAGACAGTTTACACCTCCATCAAAAAACAAGGGCCAAAGGATCACGCACACACATGCATACACACACTGGCCTCACGGGGTCGTATAGGGCAGCACAGACATCTGCCATGAATAGAAGAAGATGATTCCAGAACATTCCACTGACATTTGCACGCCTGTCAGGCCACATTAAACATAAAGACCTGTCTGTGCCCTCTCCCGTATTGCAAATACGCACAGCCCAAATACACACACTCACTCCTCAAGTACTGTAATAATCAAACGCTCTACAAGGCTCATATTCTGCACGTTTTTCATTTTACTTTTTCCCTTGACATCCACTTGTACTCTTAGTCAAGAGTCGTAATTGAGTTTTTATGGCTCTTCTTGCTCGCTTTTCTCTGACCCCATCAATTTAACTGTTTTTGCTACTGTACCTTTTAGTACTATGTAAGGTATGGTCAGCCTTAATGTTAAAAATTGAATGTGTAAATGCAGTTTAATGCTATCACATGGGAGTTTAATTGGCTGAGGGATCAGGTTTTAATACTTAGGCAAGAAATGTTTTATTGTATGGACATGAGAAGGTTTGAGGAGAATGTGGAGCTATTGACGATCACTGGAATCGAGGTGCTGATGGAGATAGGAACCAGAGAAAAGCCAGTAGCAGGAGAATCCTGGTGGAGACCCAGAACAGAGCCAGGATGATGGAACCAGAGCTGACTGATTGAGACGGTGATTCAGAGCTGCAGAGACAAGGTCCGGAGAGCTACGGCAAATGCATAGGTTTGGATCTGGAAGACCATGTTGGAGCTGGAGTGAATGAGGACTAAAGGGAAGGAGGGGCCGAATGGGACTAGAGGGACAGAAGGATTCAGTTCAGTTCATCTTTATTTGTATAGCGCGTTTACAATGCGAATTGTGTCAAAGCAGCTTCACCTAGAAGATTATAGTGAATTGAAAGTGTCAGTTCAGTTTTCAGAGTTTAAGTTCAGTTCAGGTCAGTGTGGTTCAATATTCACTGCTGAGAGTCCAAACACTGAAGAGTAATCCATCGATGCGCAGCTCTACATGTCTCGAACCAAGCAAGCCAGGATGAAGTCCAAATGGAGGAGTGGAGTCTTGAGGTCGAGACAGGTGGACGACTGACCAAGGCAGAACTGGTGGGAATAGAGTGTCCTGGGTAGGCCACAGTGGAGATGATGGAGCATGAAGCCAAGGTGGAACCAATGTGTCAAAGGGCTGAAGTGTAGTCCAGGTCTTGAATGTGAGAGTTGGAGATAAAGCTCCACAAGGTTAGATAGAGCCTGTGACTTGAATTTTTTGGTGAATCTACTTTAGCAGATGGATTTGGCAGAAGGTTTTGCAGTAGCTAGTGAAGACAGGGCCAATGAACCGGCTAGCAGGGACAAAGATAAGGGAGTGGAAGTGATGGGTGAAACCAACAGGTATGCATGAGATGGAGATGGGGAATTGGGTGGGATCAATGGGGATGGTAAAAGAATCCTCAGAGATAATGCTGATGTACTTACTGGCAGATACATGGATGAGGGACCAGAAGGCTGGTTGGGACACACCTTGCAGCTGGAGATAAGAATTTGACAGTTGTGGATTTGGAAGACCATGTTGGAGCCAGAGTGACTGAGGATCAATTGGAAGAAGGGGCCGAATGGGGCCAGAGGGACAGAGCGATGGAGTGCAGATAAAGGAGTGGAGTCTTGAGATGGAGACAGGTGGATGACTGACCATGGCAGAACAGGAGAGAATAGAGAGTCTGGGGTAGCTGCTGTGCTGACAGACCATAGTGAAGATGAGGATATATGGAGCCAAGGAAGGGCTGAGGTGAGGTGAGGTCAGGGTCTTGAATGTGAGAGGTGGAGATAAGAGATCCACAAGACCAGATGGAGTCTGTGACTGCAATTTCTTGGTGAATCCACACTAGCAGATCTGGCTGAAGGGTTTCCAGGAGCTAGTGAAGACTGGGCCAATGAACTGGCTAGCAGGGACAGAGATAAAAGAGTGGGAGTGCTGAGTGGAACCAACAGGTACTCATGAGAAAAAGGAGTTGGGCAACTGGGTGGGATCAGTGGGGATGGTAAAAGAAAACTCAGAGATGATGCTGATCTACTTACTGATGGGGACAGGGATGAGGGAGCAGGAGACTGGGTGCGACACACCTTGCAGCTGAAGATTAGAACTCGACAGGTGTGGATATGGAAGACCATGTTGGAGCCGGAGTGACTGAGGACCAATGGGAAGGAGGGGCCGAATGAACATGGAGAAATATAGGAATGAAGTGTGGTTGGAGAAGTAGAGTCTTGAGAAGGAGACAGGTAGGACGACTGACCAAGGCAGAACAGAAAGGAATAGAGAGCCCGGGGTAGCTGCTGAGCTGACAGACCACAGTAGAGTTGAGGGAGCATGAAGCTAAGGTGAAGCCAATGGGTCGAAGCTCTGGGTCTTGGATGTGAGAGGTGAATATAGAGGATTCACAAGGCCAGATGGAGCCCGTAACACAAATTTTTAAATATAGCTAGTAGTGAACTGGCTAGCAAGGATACTGTTGAGGGAGAAGGAGTGCTAAATGGAACCAGCAGGAACTCAAGATACGAAGGAGATGGGGAATTGTGTGGAATAAGCTGGGATGGTAAAAGCCAAGAAGCTTTCTCGAAGACCAGCCCAATGTACTGGCTGCTGAAGACAGAGAAGAGGGAGCGGCGAGGTTGGCTGGGCCCAACTTGGGACTGAAAATAGGGAAACTAACTGAAGAAGCAGTGCTGCGTAGAACCAGTAGGACCTGAGCAGATGGGGATGGGGAATTTGGTGGGATCAGCGGGGACAGTGGAAGCCTAAAAGCCTCCATTTAAACAGTCAGATATTTCAGAAGCCAGCAGCAGATCGCCATAGGAGTGTGGACAGGAATCTAAACCAATCCCGCAATTCCACTGGAACTCCCATGGCAATACATTGTTCACACACCTGGTCAGACATTAATTTAGGCTCTGGTCTGGGGCAGTGATCCACACTGTCACTCTTGTAATGAATGCTCCATGCAGCGAGATATTGGCTGGTTAGACTGTGGTTAAGGTTTTGGTTCCAAGTGGTTCCGCACATCCAGTCCACAAATGTGATAAAACTTTATTGAGGAACATACATGGACAGGCTAGTCTGAGACCTCTTGGTAGAAAGCACAGAGCAAATGGTCCATGAAGGTGGTAAGGTTTGTCAGTTTATTAAAGTCTCTCATGTAATTGCCCTGCTCCAGGCACTAAAGCAAGACAGTGGGGATATCTATAGTGTGTTTGGGATGCCACATTAATGTGTGTGTGTGTGGGGGGGGGGGTATTGTTTGGTCCAATTTTTGGGACTTAAGTACAAGAAGGATGAACTGAAAAGAAACACACTGATAAATATTCAAATGTCATAAAAACGATAATAAAGGAGGGAGAACAGAAATATCAGAACAGAACAGAACAGAACGGAAAAAAGGTTTCTGTTTTCTGCCTGGTGTGTCACGAGTTTTGAGTCCAGAATTAGAAATTTTAATTCCCATCGTGATTGTTAATTATATGAGCTGTCCTCAATTAACATGTGCCTGTTCTTAATTAACATTAGACTCTCTATCATAAATTTCATTCAATCGTGAGGTAATAATAAACAGTATATTTCAAGTTATATGTTAATTGTTGTCATCCTCACATCATCAACAGTTGCTCTTTTCTTGTTTTTAGCAAAACCTTGTTCTATTCCTTGTGATATAGTTCCTTCATGTGATTACACTATATTCATTTCTTTTGGTCAAATAGAACGATAATATACATTGTTGTTGTTGTTGTTTAGATTCTTTGTTCCACACAACCCATTTGCATTAGGACAACCTAAAGGAATTAACTCAAAGTATTTGTTTTTTTTTTTGCAAATTTAAGTGAATTGAACATAAAACAATGAAGTTATCCCAAAAATCACCTCAAGATTTGTGTTGTTTCAGCTCATTTTAAAAAAGCACTTTGAACAAAATCTTTTTTTGTGTAATCCAATAACACATTGAGGTTGTATATTGTAAAAAGGAAACATCAGCTCCATCTATCAGTGTGTTTTTGTGAGACAGTCCCCCAGACAGCCGTGATTCACTGAAGATGAGCAGCTCTATAAGCAGACAGCAAACCCAGAGGTGCCATAAAGACCTCACATCAGACGGAGAGACAGCAGCTCAATGACAGCCCTATTTAATCAGCCCTATAGGTGTTCACTGCAACACACAAAACTGTCTGAGAGAAAGCCATCAGTGTGCCCGCCTGTAGAGAACCAGGCAGTTTATCAGTTATAATGATAGAAGGATAGGTGTCATTTAGTACTGAGATTTACATTTGAAGGTGTCTTGATCTTGCCAGATTATGTAGTTGATTAAAGACTTGGTTTAACTTAAATTAAAAGCTCAAACTATTTTTTTTTACCTGAAAAAAAAAATTCCTTTAATTTATATTACATTTTCATGTCAGTATGATTGTGTAAGGAGTCGGGGTACAACAGATATGAGGATCCAAATGCAGCTTTATTAAAGAGAATCGGCAGGCAGGCAAAGGTCATAACAGGTGCAAACAGGAGCATAAAGTTAAGAGCGTGGTCAAAATAACAGTCGAACGGTCTAGACAGGCAGCTAAACAACATGAACCAAAAACAAGGCAAAGGTCAACACACGACAAGGCAAGACAAAGATAACGGTTCGTAATGCTCACTTACAGTTGATAAGACTCAGCAGTGATGTGTGTGTGTGTGTGTGTGTGTGTGTGTGTGTGTGTGTGTGTG
>CAIGQZ010002445.1:1522044-1544929 GCA_903798205.1 Danio tinwini | reverse complement strand
CAGCTCTTGTACCTTTATTTCTGAGAGTGTACAGTGAAATAAAATGCTCTTTAGCCATATAAAAACACTATATATGTGTGTGGGTAAAATTAACCGCATGGCGGTGTAAGGTATAGAGCAACGCCTGGCGGTTCTAGTGTTAAAATGACATAACTTGTCAGCGCCAATAGCCTAGTGGTTACTGCGTCGACATATAGCACCCAGGTGCTCGCGGCTACCCGATTTCGATTCCCCGCTCGAGGTCCTTTGCCGATCCTTCCCCTCTCTCTGCTTCCCATACTTTCCTGTCTGTGAATCTCCACTGTCCTGTCAATAAAGGTGACCCCCCCCCCCCCCCCCCCCCAAAAAAGACATAACTGAGCGAATAACAGCTGTCTTATATACACAGCTTGAAGTAAAGTGTTACAGATTGATTGAGTGTTCTTTGCTTTCTCTGTAGTGCTGGTAAAAGGACAAGTCACCACTAAATACTACCGATTTCTGGCGAAGCAGGGCGGATGGGTGTGGGTACAGAGTTACGCCACAATCGTCCACAACAGCAGATCATCCAGACCTCACTGCATCGTCAGCGTTAATTACGTCCTCACGTGAGTGCGCTATTTCAAGATATGATGATTTCAGATACATCACCATGTGCTACTGTACTGTAATACATGCAGTGCTCCACACTATTCATTCATGTGGTCCCAACACAAATTAAGTGCTAACCTAACACATTTGAGTGGATTGAACATAAATCAATTAAGTTGTCTTTAGCAATTCAGTTTCAGCTTATTTTAAATATGTACAGGGTGAGCCATTTATATTGATACACCTTAATAAATTACATAGACATTTGCCTTTAGATGACCCTGAAGGGGGTCAGATCCGGAGACCTTGGGGGCCATTCAACTGGCCCACGACGACCAATCCACTTTTCAGGAAACTGTATTTAGGAAACCATTCCCACCATTTAATTAAGGTGTATCCATCTAAATGGCCCACCCTGTAGTTTTAACAAGCAGCAAAAACAAAATTTTTTTGAGCACCTCCTCATTATGAAACAAGCTAAAGTATTGAGAAGGGTATAAACAGCCAGCTCCAAGCGGGTGGGAGTTGAGCTCCAAGTGTGCTGTACAAACCTGGAGTTCATTTTATTGATTTTATTAATGTCTTTTGTATGACACAGAGTTCAACCTATTGTGTTTTATGAATGTCTACACCTACCCCAAACATAAAGCCAACCTCACAGTAACCTGCTGTGTTTTATTAATGTCTACTACACCTGCAGCAACCCAGCCCACTTGCGGTGTAAGTCCCTCCCACTTGGAGGTCTCCGGGCTGCAGTGATACCTACTGATATCATTAGCTATTATTATTTTTTTTAAATGTGCAAGTATTTATTTAACTACTGACTAATAATATTAATTAATTACATGTACTGTATGATTAGGGTTAGAACGAGGGTTAAGTTTATGTATAGTTGCATGTAATTATGCATAATTAGTTATAATTACCCTAGGAACTACATGGTATGTGTAACAAGCACACCTTGTTTGAATATACTTTAAAACTTATTGTTATGAATTCATTAAATCAAAGCTGAATTTTCTACCTGATTATTCATTCATTCATTTTCTCTTCGGCTTAGCCCCTTTATTAATCAAGGGTCACCACAGCAGATTAATTATTACAAATTATTATAATATCTTAGATGTCTTATTATTATCAGCGCAAAATTGGTTGCGCTGCTTAATATTTTTGAGAAAACTATTATATTTCTCTGATTAATCCTGAAAAGTATTAGGATATATATATATATATATATATTGATGTATTTATTTATTTATTACTATGTCAATTTATATATTTACATAAAAATATTTAAAATAATAATAAAAAAAAAACATAAATTGTATTTATTATTGTCAAAATCACCAGCAGATCGCTGGTAAAAACGCAGATTGCTAAAGAACTACAAATCTGCTGTTAAATGGACTACAGATCCAGTAATGCACCACACACAATGGACTACAGATCCAGTAATGCACCACACACACACACCTGTTCCGGATCACGATTGATTACACTCTTGTTATGAATTATTTAATCAAAGCTGAATTTTCTACCTGATTGTTTATTCACTCGTTTTCTTTTCGGCTTAGTCCCTTTATTTATCAGGGGTCACCACAGCGGATTAATTATTACAATATATTATAATATCTAAGATTTCTTATTATTATCAGTGCAAAATTGGTTATTTTTGAGAAAACTATTATATTTTTCTGATTAATCCTGATAAATATTATAACATTTTTTCTAAATATTTTAAAACATATTTAAAATAATAATAAAAAAATACATAAATTGTATCTATATTGGCACAATCACCAGCAGATCTCTGGTAAAAACACAGATTGCTAAAGAACTACAAATCCGCTGTTAAATGGACTACAGATCCAGTAATGCACCACACACACACATCTGTTCTTGATTACACTCAAACAGCGGAGAGCTGCTTAAAGACTGATTACAAGGACTATAAACACACACATTGTGAGTAATGTTATACTTTTTGGGAACATTATGACGTGTTTTCTCTTGCCTTGCTTTGCCGTGTTTTGACTCTCGCCTTGTTTGTTTGTTTATGTTGCCTGCTGCCTGCCTGTACTGACTATTCGCCTGTGTTTTGACCACGTTTCTGGATACATCTGTTTGCCCCAGCGTTCGCATTCACATTACAGATATATTAATATTAAGTCAATTTAATGCAGTTTTGCTTGTTTTTCTTTTGTAATACTACTAATAATTTTAATACTCATTTAATACTACTTTTTTAATACTAGAATAGTTAATAAAAAAAAAAATATATATATATATATATATATAAGCAAATCCTCAAAGAGTTTAATAATGCATTTGAGTGCACATACTGTATTTAAACGCCATGAATGCCATATATTAGGCAAAAGCCCTATAATTTCCTCAGTCTTCTGTCTACAGTTGTGTTGAATGGCCCTTATTATTCCACTATTACACAGCATAAAGCCCGTCCGAGTGACCTCCAACTAGCAGCGCGTACAATACGATATCATTAAGGGCTAAATTTATAGTGTTTGCTAGTCCCGATGCCCATCATTCACTTCAGGGTGTCATTCCTGCTCTTGCTTTATATGAAATGCCAGCTGCATGTAGAGGAACTGCATGAGAGCCGGGGCTCACGGGTGATTTATTTGTCATGCATTCGTACCGACAAACTCTGTGCATTACCACAATGAACTGTTCCCGCTGAATCTGCCTGGAAAGAATGAGGTGGGATTGAGCAATGGAGCCATCGCTCACACACCGCGGCTCTGAGCGACGGACGTATGCTGTATGGACTGTATTTGAACACACACTTCCAGAGAGCACATTAAAACTGATGCCAACATATGGAGTATTGACCTCTTTCCACACACACACTTACAGCTGAAGTCAGAATTATTACCCCCCCCCCTGTTTATTTTTTCCCCAATTTTCTGTTTAACGGAAACACATTTCTAAACATAATATTTTTAATAACTCATTTATAATCACTTATTTTTTTGATGACAGCACATATTTTTTAAGATACTAGTAATTTAAAGGCTTAACTAGGTTAATTAGGGTAAAGTTAGAGTAATTAGACAAATCATTGTATTATGATATAAAATGCATAATAATAAAGTGCATATACACTAACCGGCCACTTTATTAGGTACACCTTACTAGTACCTTTAGCATTCAGAACTGTTTTAATCCTTTGTGGCATAGATTCAACAAGGTACTGGAAATATTCCTCAGAGATTTTGCTCCATATTGACATGATAGCATCAAGCAGTTGCATACCTGCCAACACTCCCGTTTTCCTCGGGAGTCTCCCATATTTCAGACCCACCTCCCGGTTTGTCATTTCTCCCGGAAAACTCCCGGAATTTCAACCCCTTCCCCCGGTCCTCAGGTGATTGGTACAATCTGTAACACCCCATTCACACGGGGCTTCAGTGTCAACACTTGACAGAGGGAGTGTCTGAAGTTGGGACTGACGCGATCGTCATAGCAGCGTCAGCCAATGAAATTAGTCAGCAATCGGCACTGTCTGAACTGGTGTATTTGCATACAGCGATCTGATTGGCTGGCGCTTCCGTCAGCACTTGAAAAGTTGAGAAAGTCCCAACTTTTGCAGCAATCAATACCATTAAAGTGGCGCCGACAGATCCACAATGCAGTGCATTGAAGTTGACGCCTCTTGTAAATGGGGCGTAACACCCCCGGATCGCCGACAGACCAGGCACACCTTCAGGTCGCTCTGCTCACCATCCGATCACCCACCCCACCGATGGAGACTCATCAGACCAGGCAAGGTTTCTCCAATCTTCTATTGTCCAGTTTTGGTGAGCCTGTGTGAATTGTAGCCTCAGTTTCCTGTTCTTAGCTGACAGGAGTGGCACCCGGTGTGGTCTTCTGCTGCTGTAGCCCATCCGTCTCAAGGTTGGACGTGTTGTGTGTTCAGAGATGCTCTGTAAACCCTAGAGATGGTTGTGTGTGAAAATCCCAGTAGATCTGCAGTTTCTGAAATACTCAGAGCAGCCCGTCTGGCAAAAACAACCATGCCACGTTCAAAGTCACTTGGCTGATTAGAAAATTGCATTAACAAGCAGTTGGATAGGTATACCTAATAAAGTGGCCGGTAAATGTATATTGTCTCTATTTACTGAGAAATGGCTGAAAACATTCAGTTTTTTATGCTGTGCGCTGTAAATGAATTGCACGCCATAAAAAGCGTCATTATAACTGAGAGAGTGTTGGTTGTGATATCAGGCGGCTCTTCAGCACAGCTATAAAGGAAAAGTGTTTATGAGCTTTAATTAATCGGCTGTAAAGATGATGAGTGTTTATAGCTCACAGCTCTCTGAGAGTGTCTTTTCTTTTGTGATATTCTCCGCCGTAGTCAACGATTCATTTTCCGTAAAAGTGTGCAGCACGGTGTAGATGTAACAAGTGCTGTTCCCTGTTTAACCTCATTCACAAATGCACAGCTAGCGTTTAGCAAGAAAAGGAAACGAGCTGGATGTGTCTGCTGTCTTAACCTAGTGTTATCAGAGGGGCTGTGAGGTGTGAAATGAGATTGTGTGTGTGTGTGTGTGTGTGTGTGGTGGCTCAGCTGAATGAGACCGACCTGTTGCATCACCTTAAAGGGATAGTTCACCCAAAAATAAAAATTTACTCATTATTTATTTACCCTCAAGCAGTTTCAAACCTGAAGATGCTTTGAAGAACATTGGAAACCTGTAACCATTGACTTCCATAGTATTTGTTCTTCCTACTATGTAAGTCAGTGGTTACAGGTTACAGGTGACAGATTTTTCATTTTTGGGTGAACTTTCCCTTTTAAAGCTCATCAAATCCTATACAAGTCAATGGTTACAGGTTTTCAGCATTCTTCAAAATATCTTCTTTTGTGTTTAGCATAAGAAAGAGACTCATAAAGGTTTGAAACAAGTGTAGGGTTAGTAAATGATGACAGAATTTTCATTTTTGGGTGAACTATCCGTTTTGAAGCTCATCAAATCCTATGCAAGTCAATGGTTACAGGTTTTCAGCATTCTTAAAAATATCTTCTTCTGTGTTTAACATAAGAAAGAGACTCATAAATGTTTGAGACAAGTAAATGGTTAGTTAAATGATAACAGAGTTTTAATTCTTGGATAAACTATCCATTTAAAGCCCAACCAATACTATGCAAGTAAATGGTTACAGGATTTCAGCATTCTTCAAAATATTTTCTTTTGTGTTTAGCATAGGAAAGAGACTCACAAAGGTTTGAGAAAAGTGCAGGGTTAGTAAATGGATGACAGCATTTAGATTTTTAGGAGAACTATCTCTTTAAATCCCAACAAATACTATGTAGGTCGATGGTTACAGGTTTTCAGCATTCTTCAAAATATCTTCTTTTGTGTTTAGCAAAAAAAAAAAAAGATGCTCATAAAGGTTTGAAACAAGTGCAGGGTTAGTAAATAATGACAGAATTATAATGTTTGGATGAATTAAGTCTATAAAGCCCAACCAATACTATGCAGGCCAATGGTCACAGGTTTTCAGCATTCTTCAAAATATCCTCTATTGTGTTTGACATAAGAAAAAGACTCATGAAGGTTTGAAACAAGTGTGGGGTTAGTAAATGATGACAGAATTTAGATTTTTGAGGGAACTACCCCTTTAAAGCCCAACAAATACTATGCAAGTCGATGGTTACAGGTTTTCAGCATTCTTCAAAATATCTTCCTTTGTGCTTAGCATAAGAAAGAGACTCATAAAGGTTTAAAACAAGTAAATGATTAGAGAACTTTCATTTTTGGGTGAACTATCAATGGTTTAGGTGAAAGTCGATGGTTACAGGTTTTCAGCATTCTTCAAAATATCTTCTTTTGGGTTTAGCAAAAGAAAGATGCTCATAAAGGTTTAAAACAAGTTCAGGGCTAGTTAAATAATGACAGAATTTTTTTATTTTTGGGTGAACTATCAATTTAAATCCTAACAAATACTATTCCAGTCAATAGTTACAGGTTTTCAGCATTCTTCAAAATATCTTCTCTTGTGTTTAGCATAAAAAGGAGACTCATAAAGGTTTGAGACAAGTAAATGATGACAGAATATCATTCTTGGGTGAACTGTCCCAGAGTTTTGGCTTGAGTTTTCTGGCTTTGAACTGCTTGTTTACACGTTGCGTGAACTCCACATTGCATGGATCTGCAGATGCGTTTGTGTGGGTGCATGTGAGAAAGTCTACGTCCGTTTTTCCTCCAAGATGTCTTTATGTGTGTGTGTGTGTGTGTGTGTGTGTGTGTGTGTGTGTGTGTGTGTGTGCGATCTCATTAGTCTACACGTTGCCTGAGCCAGGCTGCTGGGCCTCAGGAGGGAAGCTGGCGTCGGCTCCTGGCTAGCATACGTTTTAGCCGCCGCTTTTTTTTCTGAAACTTATACATCACTGGGAACAGAAATCCATACAGCACTTTACTGAGAAATCAATTCCCATTTCCTAGTTATGCCTTATGTGGTGATCCCTGTGTGGGTTTGATTTAGCCAGACATAGCTCTTAATCTCACTGTGTATTTGAACAGAGCCCCCAGCCCTCCGCCGTATGTTTGTCGGAGCCTTGTTCCAATCCTGCAGGAGAAACAATGCAATTCATTTTCTGTCCTTGAGTCTCACACACACACACACACACACACACACACACACACACACACACACACTGCTTCACAAATGAGCACTGAGCCTGAAGTATCAAAAAAGAAAAGCGCCTGAGCGTACATTTCTAAGACTGGTAAAATGTAAGGGGAAAATGCCGTAATGCAGAGGCGAGCGTCTATATGTAGCATATGGTTGGACACGGTAAACAGATACAGCTGTTGATACATCAATATAGCATCATTTTTGTGACACTCTACAACAATAATTAATAGTTTTACATTACTGTTAGGGTTGGGGTGCGGGTAGATGCTAATAAAATACAACCTAATGAGTAATTTAAGAAAAAATATGAATAATATTTGGTATACACTCACCGGCCACTTTATTAGGTACACCTTACTATTCCCGGCTTGGACCCCCTTTGCCTTCAGAACTACCCTAATTCTTCGTGGCATAGATTCAATAAGCTACTGGAAATATTCCTCAGAGATTTTGCTTCATATTGACATGATAGCATAATGCAATGCAATGCATCTCAAAGGTGCTCTATTGGATTGAGCGCTGGTGACCGTGGAGGTCATTTAAGTGCAGTGAACTCATTGTCATGTTCAAGAAACCAGTCTGAGATGATTGGCGCTTTATGACATGGTGCGTTATTCTGCTGGAAGTAGCCATCAGAAGATGGAGACACTGTGGTCATAAAGGGATGGACATGGTCAGCACCAATACTCAGGTAGGCTGTGGCGTTGACACGATGCTCAATTGGTACTAATGGACCCAAAGTGTGCCAAGAAAATATCCCCCACACCATTACACCACCACCACCAGCCTGAACTGTTAATACAAGGCATGATGGATCCATGCTTTCATGTTGTTGACACCAAATTCTGACCTGACCATCAGTCACAGGTCATCTTGATCATGTCTACATGCCTAAATGCATTGAGTTGCTGCCATGTGATTGGCTGATTAGAAATTTGTATTAACATGCAGTTGGACAGGTGTACCTAATAAAGTGGCCGGTGAGTGTAATGACTTTTTACATTACTTTGGTGGTTGGGGTGCGAATAGACATTGATTTAATGGGTAATTTAATAAGTAATATGACAAATACTATGTATAGTTACAGTTTTTACATTTCTGTAATAGTTGGGTTTAGGGGTAGACGTCAATACAATTATATTGAATGGGTAATTTAATAAATAGTTTGATTAATACTCTGTATTATTACTGTTTTTACAGTACTGTGATGATTCAGTTTAGGGTTGGAGTAGGATTCTACGTTAATAAAATACAATTCAGTGGGTCATTTAATAAATAATATGAATAATGTAAAATTATTGTTTTTGCATTACTGTGAGGGCTGGGGTGGCGGTAGACATTAATTTAATGGGTAATTTAATAAATAATTTGAAAAATACTCTGTATAATTACAGTTTTTACAGTGCTGTAATGGTTAGGTTTAGGGGTAGATGTCAATAAAATAAAATTTAATGGGTAATTTATTAAATAATATGAATAATACACTGTATAATTATTGCTTAGGGTAGGGATAGACTTTAATTTAATGGGTAATTGAGTAAATAAATGGAATAATACTCTGTATAAATACTGTTTTTACATTGATATGATGGTTAGGTTTAGGGTTAAGGTAGAGCTAGATGGTAATTAAATACAATTAATTAATAATTTAATAATTTCCCAAACATGGGTTGTGGCTGGAAGGGCATCCGCTGCGTAAAACATGTGCTGGATAAGTTGGCGGTTCATTCCGCTGTGGCAACCCCGGATTAATAAAAGGACTAAGAAAATGAATGAATAATTTAATACATAATTCTCATTAACTTCAGGCCACAGCTGTATCTCTTCTAGCATCAACCGTTGGCATACCTATCAACCCTCTTGTTTTTGCCAGGATTCTCCCGTATTTTACCGTTCTATCCCGCTATTATCCCGTTTAAATATTTTCTTGTATTCTTAATCTTTATTTTTACATCCCAATGTTGACAGGTATGAGACACCCAGTTGGGTTTTCATGGCTCAATGTTTGCTATCGATGTAATTTATAGGTGAACTATCCCTTTAAATCCCAACCAATATTATGCAAGTTGATGGTTACAGGTTTTTTTTTTAGCATTCTTCAAAATATCTTCTTTTGTGTTTAGCATAAGAAATAGACTCATAAAGGTTTGAGACAAGTGCAGGGCTAGTTAAATAATGACAGAATTTAGATTTTTGGATGAACTATTCCATTAAAGCCCAACAAATACTATGCAAGTCGATGGTTACAGGTTTTCAGCATTCTTCAAAATATCTTCTTTTGTGTTTAGCATAGGAAAGAAACTTATAAAGCTCGTATTTTGAATCTTAGATTGAAAAGTGAAAGTAGCGTTGATGAGGCGGTCTCAAATGTGATATAATTGCAAGAGAATTATGCTTTCGCTTAGTTTTGCTTAGAAAGCTTTGCTTTATTTCCATTAAAGCTATGCGTCCATCATCGCCCTTCCAATGCAACCTCTCCATATAAAGACACTGTTCCCAGATCAGCTTCTGTACACACGATTTAAAGAGGAGCGAAAGTGGACACTTTGGGATTTGGGTGTGTGTTTAAACAGACAAATACACTTGACAATATATATCCGTCCTGGCGTTTTATTTTAAACACAAATAATTTGGTCTTAAATGAGCATCAACAGTTAGGAAAGTAATCGAATGCTTTCATTATAGATCTGTGGACTGGACCTCTATTATCAAACCAAACAGTAAATAAAACTGAGAGATTCACTGCTCCTCACTAAATAACTCTAGTAATTTTAATCAATATTTAAATACACTGAATAAACAATGAATGAGTTTTAATTCCTCACATAATTAATTAATTAATTTCTGTATAGGCCATTGATTTTAATAAGCTAGTTATTATTTTATTTTACCTTTCATTTTATTTTCAATTAAAGCATATCCTGTATGTTTACATCCCAATGTGGACCGGTATGAGACATCCGGTTGGGTTTTTGTGGCTCAATGTTTGCTGTCGTTTCCCAACAGGGACACGGAGTACAAAGGACTACAGTTGTCCTTGGACCAGACGGCATCCACCAAGCCCTCCTTTACCTACAACAGCCCCTCCAACCCCGTCACCGAGAACAGAAGAGTTGGAAAAAGCAGAGTCTCCCGAACCAAGACCAAAACAAGACTCTCTCCTTACTCGCAGGTCAGTGTCGCAGTAGTGATAATGTAAGATTCAGTAGTCAAAATTAGATGTAGTGGGAGCATTTAAGCCAGCGTTTCCCAACCCTGTTCCTGAAGGCACACCAGCAGTACACATTTCTGATGTCTCCCTCATCTGATTGATTAACTTCAGGTTTTGGAGTCTCCTCTAATGAGGAGTCGATTCAGGTGTGCTTGAATAGGGAGAGGTTGAAAATGTCTACTGTTGGTGTGCCTTTAGGAACAGGGTTGGGAAGCACTGCTTTAAAGAGCTCCAGTTTTGGCCTTTTTACAAGAAATAAAATCAACTTTTTGTGTCTCCAGTATGTGTTTGTGAACTTTCAGGCCAAAAATACCTATCAGGTCATTGATTAAACCCTGTTGAATGAGTCAATTTTTGGGTCAGAAGGATTTGTAGCTGTGTTTATTTTGCGCTTGTGCCTTTAAATGCAAATGAGCTGGTTTTCTGACCCATTAACTTCAAGTTTTGGAGTCTATTATGTTCTGATGAGTTGATTCAGGTGTGTTTAAATAGGGAGAGGCTGAAAATATGTACTGTTGGTGTGCCTTTAGGAACAGGGTTGGGAAACACTGCTTTAAATTAATATTATCAACATAAAATGACTGTAAATACACATACAAACATCATGTTTAGACATAACTTACTATAACTTCTGAAATGATTTAAAACCGATTCATGAGACATTTAAAAACTAATCATAATAACAGGTTTATCTAGGAGATTTCTAGAATCAGCCGTAAATTAGGCTATATTTAATAGCTTTACAATTTACTCTGAATTTTTAAGTGTACAAATCTGTTTGAGTGTACAGTATGTAAACTGTGCAAGCCTAATTGCTTTATATAACACTGAATGTGGACAAAAGTGATGGATTTAAGTGTCAGGTGTAAATGGGAACGTGTCTTCCTTGTCTATTTGTGTGACACGATCAATCCAGATCTCAATATCAGCTGTAAACCGGGACTAGATAGATCTTGGTTTTCTAAGAGGACTTAGACTGAATGTGATTTACACCACTAGCACATGCTTGCTTGTTCCTTGAGTAACATTTAATTTGAGGTGTTGCGATATCGATAAAGGTTAGTGCCTGGAACAACATGAAATCAAGGCACTAAAACCTGAAAGGTAGATTTGGGTTTAGATTTCAGACTGCGGTTGGGTGATAGGAATGTTGATCCAGGGATTTGTAAACCACAATGCACAGTTCAGCTTTCCCCTCAATGGTAATCATTAACACAGTCTATCCCGACCCTGTTCCTGGATGGCAGTCAAGCTTTACACATTGGCTGCGTCTAAAATCACCTGCTACTCAAGTAGGTTTTGCATTTGAATCTGAATATACTACTGGAATTTTCTATATAGTATGAATGGAATTGGGACAGTCCACATCCACCATTTGTCATCATCACATGATCTACGCTTCACTACTATTCATGAATTCTCTCGTGTTGCATTATGGGATAGAATAGCGTTCATTAGATGCGCACTTCAGAATCTTGCCAGAAAGTAGTAGGTCATCTGGATAGATCTCACATACTGTTTTTACAATACTATGAATTCAAATATACTACTCGACTCGCCTACTGTTTTTAGCATACTATATAGTATGGAAGTATGCAATTTCGGACACAGGCTTTAAGTTTACATTTAAAGTCTGCATGAACAGGAAGCTGCAACCTTTTTTTTTTGTATTGTGACGCAGTTCCTAGAGAAACAGAATATCAAATGAGAAAACAGTGGGCGTGGCTTGTGTTTTATTTTACTGCGAGCTGATTGGATGTAGTAAAGTAGGCGTTTCATTCAGAAAGATGGAGAAAAGGGTTTGGGGAGAGTTATTACAACCTAACAGACTCTTGCTCCTCACCATTTCTGTTTGTTGTCAAAACTGACAGCTGGAGGGGGTGTGGTTAAGTAAGTTATCCCCGCCCAATCCCTCAGACAGATCTAATCTGAGAACTTAACTGAAAACAAACAGGAAGTGCATTTTCAGATTTCAGTTAAAGATTAGAAGAGGAAAACTATTTATTTTATTCTTAATGACATGCACAGATTAATCGTTCACCACAAAAATAGCAATGTGAGCTAACAAAATCAATATGGTTAGTTTTGATTTCACTTGTACTTTAGCATGCAGCTCTTTGTGTTCAGACACCGATGAAAAATCCAGCGCTACATTCATCTTGGCTGAGTCCGAAATTGCATACTTCCATACTATATAGTACGCTAAAAACACTATGCAAGCTGAGTAGTATATCCGAATTCATAGAATTCGAAAAACAGTATGCGAGAAATAAGTAAGACGTAAACAAAAGTGCCAATCTCATTGTTGGAGCAGAACAAGAAACAAGCCCGAGGCGTTTCTTTAAAAATAACGCTTTTACGCCTGTTGGTATACATGAACACATGGGTTGCGTCCAAAATCGCATACTTCCATAATCTGTAGTATGCTAAAAACAGTATGCGAGTACCCGGATGGCTTACTAATTCCGGCGAGATTCTGAAGTGTGCATACTATGCACGGTACACTATCCCATGATGCCCCGGAGAGAATTTATGAATGGGAGTGAAGTGACTCAGCTGACGCGGGTGGGTCACGTTATCATAACATAATGCCGGATGTAGTACATCTGAGTTCCATTCATACTACTCACATTCATACTGTATAGAACATACTTTTATGAAGGTCGAGTAGTACACTTAAATTCAAATGCAGTTCCTACTGGGTAGTAGGCGATTTCGGACGCAGCCCTTGCCTCGATGCATCATCTTCTTCATTGAATGAAAGTGAAACTGTGCTCGCCTAGAGCCTTCTGCATTTGAGCGCCTCCGAGTGGTGTTTACTGTAACATCAGCAGCTCTAGGGATGTGAACAAAGTGCCAATCTCATTGTTGGAGCAGAACAAGAAACAAGCCCAAGATGTTTTTTTAAAAAATAATGCTTTTACGCTTGGCGGTATGCGTGTTGGTATGCACAAACACATGGGCTGCGTCCGAAATCGCATACTTCAATACTATATAGTATGCTAAAAACAGTATGCGAGAAGTACCCAGATGGTTTACTAATTCCAGCGAAATTCTGAAGTGCGCATTTGATGCATGTTACACTATCCCATGATGCCCCGGAGAGAATTCATGAATGGGAGTGAAGCGACTCAGCTGACTGGGGTGATAATGGCGGATGTAGTACCTCTGAGTTCCATTCATACTACTCACATTCATACTGTTGAGAACGCACTTTTTTTGTAACGGTCGAGTGCACTTAAGTTCAAATGCAATTCCTACTGAGTAGTAGGCGATTTTTGACGCAGCCCTTGCCTCGATGCATCATCTTCTTCATTGAATGAAAGTGAAACTGTGCTCGCCTAGAGCCTTCTGCATTTGAGCGCCTCCAAGTGGTGTTTACTGTAATGTCAGCAGCTCTAGGGATGTGAACAAAAGTGCCAATCTCAAACAAGCCCGAGGTGTTTCTTTAAAAATAACGCTTTTACGCCTGCCGGTATGCACGAACATATGGGCTGCATCTGAAATCGCTTACTTCCATACTATATAGTATGCTAAAACCAGTATGCGAGAAGTACTCGAATGGCTTACTAATTCCGGCAAGATTCTGAAGTGTGAATACGATGCATTCTACACTATCCCATAACGCACCACAAGAGAATTCATGAATGGGAGATAAGAGACTGACGCGGGTAGGTCACGTGATCATGCCAAAATGGCGGATGTATACATCAAAGTTCCATTCATACCGCTCACTTTCATACTGTATAGAATGCACTTTTCTAACCGTGGAGTAGTAGGCGATTTCAGATACAGCCTTTGGCTCCCTTTCATGGACCCTTTTCTGGGTTTTTCAGTAGCATAGTTGGTAAACTTAGAGCGCAGTGATTAGGAGAGTACAACACATCATTATTTTACAATCCTATTAGCTGAAATAATAAAAGAAAAACTCCATGATGGTGTTATCAAGACTTTCAGAAAAAGGAAAACAATGGTGCGAGGCTGATAACGGCAGCTAGATGAGAGAATAATGTCAAATCTACTATCCTGGCCCTATAGATGCTGCATTACAAACATGAAAAGCATCCCGGTGTTCATACATTATATTGATCTGTGTGTGTGTGTGTGTGTGTGTGTGTGTGTGTGTGTGTGTGTGTGTGTGTGTGTGCGTGCTTCTGTGTGTGTGTGTGTGTGTGTGCAGTATCCAGGTTTCCCCACGGACCGCTCCGAGTCGGATCAGGATAGCCCGTGGGGTGGGAGTCCACTTACTGATTCCGCATCTCCTCAGCTTCTGGAGCAGTGTGAAGGCATCGAGTCCTCATGCGTGTACCGGCAGTTCTCTGACCCTCGCTCGCTGTGTTATGGTTTGCCGCTGACTGATGAGCACCACACCTCCAGCGAGCTCTACAGCCACCCTCACTCGGAGTCCTGTGAGAGGGCCTGCTGTAAGGCTGGACGCTACTTTTTGGGCACCCCTCAGTCTGGACGAGAGGCATGGTGGGGCGCGGCCCGCTCAGTCCTCCCCTTACCCAAATCTTCACCTGAGAATGGGGACAGTTTTGAAGGCGTGATGCCTCACATCGCTTCTATCCATAGTCTGCAAGGTGTGTTTCTTTCAGTGAATGTATTGTTTGAAACCAAATGATTGTAATGCTAGTTTGTTTGGTGCAGAAACGGTGCATCTTCATCCTCTTTAAACAGTTTAATCATCATATCACCCTGCAGCCTAAGACCGGTTACTGACTAAAGCTAATCAGGGTTGAGCCTGGATAGTACCTGGATGGGAGACCACATGTGGAAACTAGGTTGCGGTTGGAAGTGGTGATAGAGAAGCCAGCAAGAGGGTGCTCAACCTGCAGTCTGTGTGGGCCCCAATATAGTGAAGAGGACACTATACTGTCAGTGAGCGCCGTCTTTCAGATGAGACGTTAAACTTAGGTCCTGGCTCTCTGTGGTCAATAAAAATCCCATGGCACTTCTGATAAAGAGTAGGGGTGTAGCCCTGGCCAAATTCCCTTCATCTGTCTTTACCGATCATGGCCTCCCAATCATCCCCATCCACCGCCCTATAGCTGGTGTATGGTGAGCACACTGGCGCCGTTGTCCTGTGGCTGCCGTCGTATCATCCAAGTGGATGCTGCACACTGGTGGTGGTGTGGAGAGACCACCCCCTCCTCCTTATGATTATGAAGCCCTTTGGGTGTATGGCCATACACAATAAATGGGCTATAGAAATACACATTACATCAAAGTAAAATGACAGGAGCATTGTCAAAGACATAACTGGGAAATAAACAGAAGCCAAGATTGTCCCTTTTCCCCTTATCGTGATTTACATGCATGGTCCTGAAATGAGAGAAAAGAAAGTGTAGGGTTGTGTCTGATTTCATCATTTAGGAACCGACTGGATTGTAGGATGGTATGTGTCATTAACAAAAGAAAGGAAAATTGATGAATAGACTAAAGCAGGGCAGGATCAAGACTGATAGCCCCGCCTTAAGGCCATTCCATGTGACCAGAAGTGAAGAAACCTTGTTTCCAAGGAGGAGAGAAAGTTATGGTATTTGATTAAAGTTTATAGAGGGCAAATTACTTTTTTACTAAATAATGAACCGCATTCATGGGGCGCCACTAGATAGAGGAATGTTAGGACGATTCTAAGGGACCATGCTGTTTTGGGGGAATATTATTGCCTTCAAGTATTACCCCAATACTAGAACATTGACCCTAAACCCAAAGTACTATTGGGGGCCCTCCAATCTACTCCCCCCCCTTCACTTTCGTCAGCGAACCCCCCCACTCTTCTCTTCTATCCTAGACACCAACTCATCCCATGACATGCATGGTATAGTACACGCATATGGTACACGCATTGCAGACTGCACCCTTACCCTTGTTTATATGTAAAAAGTGAGATACACTTTGGGCTCACCAATAGCCTCATGCTGAACTCTGGGATGTTTTTACTATCAGCTAATTTAGTTAATTGTTTTTGTTCCTTGAGCCATGCCTAAGGCCAATTAAGTAATGCTGTTTTTCTCCCTCTTGCAGTGAGGGGTCACTGGGATGAAGACAGTGCTGTTAGCTCACCCGATGGAGGCTCGGCCAGCGATTCAGGCGACCGATATCGTGCCGATCAATGCCGTTCAAGTCCTCAAGAGCCCAGCAAGATTGAGACGCTAATCCGAGCCACACAGCAGATGATCAAAGAAGAGGAAAATCGTCTGCAGCTGCGAAAGCCTCCTACAGATGTACCACTGGAGCCTACAAACAGTCTGGCTAAGAGTTTTCATAGTACCGACTTTCCGCAGTCAGCAATGCAGAGTGTTGTGTGTCGAGGGCCGGCTCAGGTCATAAGCCCCGCTCCTAGCCCCGTTCCACTATCCCGTCTAAGCAGCCCAATCCCGGACAGACTATCTAAAGGCAAAGACTTCCTACAGAATGAGCTTTCCTCTTCCCAGCTGCCCCTGACCGGCACTTGTGCTGTTTCTCCGACTCCTGCTCTTTACCCCTCACATCCCCGCCAATACTTGGAAAAACATGCAGCGTACTCGCTTACCAGCTACGCACTAGAACACCTGTACGAGGCGGACAGCTTTCGAGGATACTCGCTAGGGTGCTCTGGTTCCTCCCATTATGATATGACCACGCATCTACGCATGCAGGCTGAACAAGCGCCGGGCCATAAAGGCACCTCCGTCATCATCACCAATGGCAGCTGATGATTATCAAACCACGCACCACCATTCGCTTTAACTCTTCTCTTGATTTCTTTGTCGTTGTTTGCTCTACAAATCATCCAACCCCTCCCCAAAAAAAAAAAATCATTATTGAATATGAGAGATCAGTGTGTGCGTATCTGAGAAAGACTTTAAGGAAGGTGCTCGATCAAGCCAAACAAAATACTAAAAGTAAACAGAATCGGCACACTGCCACTTTAGCTCTCAATTAATTCAATTCAACGAATCGAGACACCCACTAATAGCCACACCCTAGAGCCATTCCATGTGACCAGAAGTGAAGAAAAGTAGTTTCCAGGGTAGGGAGGGGGAAGGTTATGTGTTTGATTAAAGATTATGATGGCAAATCTTTATTTATTTATTTTTTACAAAATAATGAAGTGCACAGATCTATCATTTATAACAAGCACAACTATATACATAAAAAATAACCCAGGCTCATTGCAGATACGTACCTAGGTCTACATTTCTTGGGACAGCAAAATATGTAACCGGAACTATATCTGCTCACAGTTTTTGAAAATCCACTAGAGGGCACTGTGTACGCTTTTTGATTATCTCAAATTTCACTCAAGCGTCCACCAGATCATAAATCCACCAGAGGGCGCAAAATACACTTGAGCCGACGAGGCCAGTTTGCTGTCGACTGACTGGCCGACCCACCCACCCACCCACCCCGTCCATAAATCCAACTGATAGTGTTTTTAAAAAAGAAACGCCTTCGTGGCCGAGTAATTACAGCACGTTTTCAGCCTGTTTTTTTATTTATTTAATTTATTTATTTTTGTTTGCTTGTGTTTTACCTGGTTTCTGGAACCGGTCTTTGTCAGCCTCGAAGCCAGTTGTCACGATCAACTCTGTTCTGCATCCCAAATCTGCAGATTTATGCGGTGAGCCACTGGGCAAACTGGTAACACCAGAAACGCTGTGCATACCGCGGTTAGCAGAACAGAAGCCGTCAGCGGTGTCATACCGCCCTGTAGCGTTCATTTTAAAGACGCAATGTAGCCAGACGTATCTCTGGCTACATAATTTGCACTCTTCAGAAATGTAGATGGTATTACATATCCCTAATAAGCCTGTGTTGATAAAAAAAGAAGAGTAAATTATAATTTCGTGATGACTTTAACTTGGCTTGATTTACTAAAACAACGTTCTTAAAGCCCAAAGTATTTTTTTTTTATTACATGTACACTTGTATATGTATAGTCAAAAGCACACCCTTTTTTTTAGAGTGTACTTGCAATACCTCTTCTGGCCAATAGAGGTTTGTTTGCGCACAATCTCTCGCCACAAGTTACAAATCTTTATACAAGTTTCATGGTACAATTTAAAGTAGTTTCTAGACCATTTCAATTAATTAAATTGTCTTTTGAGAGCTAAAGGGGCAGTGTGCTGATTCTGTTTACTTTTTTATTAAAAGAATCATTAAATCAAGGCTTCCCTTTATGATCAATTCCAGTAAAAATGTAAGCATCCTTAAAGTTAAGATTTGCTGACTTTAGTTAGCCTGTTATGTTGTTATAATCTCCCAAGACCTTTGTCCATCTTCAGAACACAGATTAAGATTTTTTAGATGAAATCTGAGAGCTTTAGCAATTATCTGGAGACTTTCAAAGCCTAAAGGAAGAAACCAAAAACATTTTGACAACTAAAAATAACTGTAAAAACAACTGTGTTTGCCTTTGTCAGTGGTGTTCAAATTCGGTCCTGGAGGGCCGGTGTCCTGCAGAGTTTAGCTCCAACTTGCCAGGACATTTCTGGCAAACCTACTAAGAGCCTGATTAGGTGTGTCTGATTGGGGTTGGACCTAAACTATGCATGACACTGGCCCTCCAGGACCGAGTTTGGGCACTCCTGTCCTATGTCTTCAATGCAGCGCAACACACAATCGCCATAGTGCCTGTAGTAAATGTTTACCCTAATCTGATGCAGAAAAAATCAACTATTTTGTTCTTACAGCACAGAAAATTGTTCTAACAGCATCATATGAAATCACCTGCAATGTTTTAACCATGTTTTTGGTCTCTGGGTTATTGCTGTCTATGGAGGATGAGGGAGCTCTCCAATTTCATCTAAAATATTATAATTTGTGTATCATAACATGATCGAAGGTCTCGGGATTGGAATGATGTGAGCGTGAGTAATTAATTACAGGGTTTTCATTTTTTGGGTAATCTTATCCTTAATGGTATTAAGATGGGGGCATATCTTAGAGATCCTTGTTATTAGTAACACCGGTGGCCATTAGGTGAACTGCATGTGATTATAGCAATTTGTTTGCACGGGGACTGCAATTTCAACATTATCTGGTCAACAGATTGTGTTATTAAAAAGACACTGTTATAGTGTTGTAGTTTAAGTATAGAGAGGATATAGATGTGGGAATAGTGTAAATAAACAGAGCTGCTCCATTCACCAATGCCTGCTTTAAACAGTCCCAAATAACCAACGACACTCCTTCACTGTAACAGCAGTGTTGTCGAGAGTAAAGGGTGGTTGTAGGAATATGTGAAGCAGTCGACCCAAATTGGCAGCCTGATCTCACGAGGAAACGTAAGTATTTTACGTTTTGTCAGTTTAGTGGCTAATTCATACAAATTTGTACAAGTTGAGTCGTATGAAAATGTATGATTTTAAAAAGGAGGTGTCGCACCTAACCCCGCCCCTTGCACTAAATTGTACAAATTAGATCGTACGAATTTATACAAATTAGCCACTACACTAAAAGTTACGAATTGCCGTGAGATTGCGTTAAAGTTGGACCCAATTCTATTTTTTTTTTTATGTTTTGGTGTAATTTCTCATTACAAAGCATATCGTTTAGATAAAATTTTCTAATATAAAACATTCAAAAATTGTAAATAGCACTTAATGTGTATTTAATAAAAGTGTGATTATGAATCGCGTTAAAGGCCTGATGTACTGTACTTCTAAATTGATGAACGAACTTGACAAAACGTCACTTTGAAACAAAATTTGTCCAGCCAAAACAAAGTTCATTTTGAGTTAATTACTTTTTGGGTAGTTCGTTTTGGCTCCTAAACACCTTTTAGCTACCATTGGAAAAATCGTCATTATATTCTATTACTCAACTTAATTTTGTTGACGGTGATAATGAGTTAATTATATTCGAGAGCCATCATTTTACCAGCATCGCCATGGCAACACAGTAGCACTAATTGCAAGCAGCAACTTGCAATTAGTTGCAATACTACATTAGAATACTACATAACTGACCACAGCGTGCACAATCTATCCGACACCGTTCTTGTGTTTTGTTTGGAGCACATTGAAATGAATGGGTTTCATAGCGCAGCGCTTTCTGCGATCGGAGTGAAAGCCGATTCAGTCCATACACACAGCGGGAGGAAAAAGATAGTAAAACCAGCTTGCTGAATAGCCTTTTTTAGCTTATAGTGATTGAAATATATGACCATATTCGGTTATAAAACAAAAGTGCTATTTTTGTCCAATCTTTTTTGGCGGCCAAAAAATTCTGTGCATCCCCAGTTTTTACCTATAGTGTGAATACAATATATTGCAATTTGCACTTAATTAGTATAATGGTTTGAAAATACTACCATTTTCACAGGCTACATAAGAAGTAGGGGAAGTTTTGTTTTATTCAAGAGGCATCACTTTACCAGCTTTGCCATGATAACACAGTAGCTCTATTGCAAGCCGCACGAATCAGTGTAGTACATAGACATGTTTTGTCAGTGTGTGGACTTTATATTTCCAAATTCGATAGATAAGTATACAAGTACATGAACGTAATTTAGCTATTTTGAACTGACCACAGTGCGCACAAGCTATTTAACAGTGTGCTTCTCTGTTCTTTTGCTTTGTTTGGAGCACATTAAAATCAATGGGTTTCATAGCGCAGCGCTTTCTGCGAACAGAGTGAAAGCTGATTCAGACTATACACACAGAATGGCCTTTTGTAGCTTATGTTCATCAAAATACATGACCATATTCGGTCAAAGATGTTTGAAGCACATTGAAATGAATGGATTTCATAGCGCAGCACTTTCTGTGAAGGGAGTGAAAGCCGATTCAGACCATACACACAGCAGGAGGGAAAAAAAGAGTGTGAAGCCAGCGTGCTGAACACTGCATGGCATAATAGCCTTTTTTAAGCTTATATTCATCAAAATATTGGCCAAAAAGCAAAAAGGCAATTTTTGTCAGATATTTTTTGGCGGCCAAACATTTCTGTGCATCGCAAATTTTTACCTATAGTGTAGATATTGCAATTTGCACTTAATATGCTTTGTATAATAGTTTGAAAATACTACAATTTTCACAGGCCACATAAGAAGCAGGGGGAGTTTTGTTCATACATTGGCAATATAAATTAAGATATATAGTGACCACTAAAATTCATTAAGTTATTTATTTAGGCGTATACTTAAAAAAACTGCTTCGTTTTAGATTAATTAATCTCATTTTAAGGATGTTTGCATATTTTTACTGGAAAACAAGGCAATGTTACAGATTGAAGCACTCTATTAATGTATTTAAGCATGCAAATAAAATAAAGAGGTTTTCAGATGAGGACTCCAGGAAGAGACTTGCACACACACATTTGTTATGCTTTCATAACCACTGTAAACTGTGAAAGATTGGGATTTTGCGCATTTGTTTTTGAAGAAATAACGAGAACCAAATACTCTTTTCATGATGGCTTCGAGATAAAATAGTAATTAAATGATTATTGTTATTCCCATTTGATTACTGAACTGTTGGGTTGCAGATACTTTACATTTTAAGCTACAAGTAAATCCGATTATGTTTGTCTGTATATTTATTTTTGCAAATGTTTTAAATCCATAACCTCAAATTCTCTACATGAGCAGCCTGATTTATCATCCGTGCTATTGACGCAAATACATTTGAATATTGCAAGAGAAAATAAAGCAGCATGCTGATCCACCGGAGGTCAATAACTAGTGCTAATGAAAAAATGCTGAATTAATTTATTATTGTTTGATAATTCTTTAAGATTGTTGTGGAATTGCATCATTTGTATACTAGGATTTTTCTTATTATTATTATTTCTGCCAAACCATGCTTTAGGATACGATTTGAAAACCACCGGCTGAAAATTCAACGTATTTATTTTTTTAAGCAAAAAGGAAATCAGCCAAACACACGTTATTGAACAAACGATTTGAAGATATATAAACCTTTTTTTTTAAAGCCTCTAACGTGTCAGCCTTTAAAATGAACACTGAGATTATGCAATTATAAAACCTGTCTGATTTTATTGAAACAACCCATGGAAGACTAAACGCCGCTGATGCAGAGATGTGATTGACGCACATCTGATATGGACGTTTCAACAAAAAAAGGGGCTTTTCTGACAGACTTTACCCCGTACCTCACTCCTTCTTCATGTATTTATAAGAAACTGGTTGTTTTTCTTGTGGAAAAAAATATTTATGATGTACATACTCAAAAATACACCCACACCAAATAAAATGATGCAACCTGGCATTGAAAAGTGTATTTATTATGTGTATGAAATAACAAGGCATTTGTTTTAAAAATATCACAGTGTGTGTGTGTGTGTGTGTGTGTGTGTGTGTGTGTGTGTGTGTGTGTGTTTTGTGTGTGTGTGCAAATTGGTGGCTCAGTGGTTAGCACTGTGGCCTCACAGCAAGAAGGTCGCTGGTTTGAGTCCCGGCTGGACCAGTTGGCGTTTCTGTGTGGAGTT
>CAIGQZ010002445.1:1484964-1502842 GCA_903798205.1 Danio tinwini | reverse complement strand
TGTGTGTGTGTGTGTGTGTGTGTGTGTGTGTGTGTGTGTGCATCTGTGTTGTATGTGTGTGTGTGTGTGTACCTGCGGGTCGTCTCTGGCAGCAGCGCCGCAGTAACACTCCCATTCTTTAACATACAAATAGGTTGTTTTGTGCTGGAGGATCTGAGATTAATTGCACACACCATTTGGCGCTGCTGTTTAAAGCCCTCAGTGTGTTCCTCTCCTGCTCTGCTTTGATTCTGCTTAGAGATTAGCTCAGCACAGATTGCATCACATTAAGGGGCTTTTTTCTCTTTCCCAGTGCTACCGCAGGGGCCGCGGGGGGTTACACTTTAACATCAACAACAAGTGGATCTGCTGTCAGAAAATTCACACACTTTACTCTTTCTTTTTTGAACAGATCAGACCAACACACACACACACACCGGCCACTTTGGGGTTGGACCCCCTTTTGCCTTCAGAACTACTTTAATCCTTCATGGCAGAGATTCAACAAGCTACTGGAAATATTCCTCAGAGATTTTGCTCCATATTGACATGATAGCATCACACAGTTGCTGCAGATTTGTCAGCTGCACATCCATGATGCCGATCTCCACCACATCCCAAAGGTGCTCTATTGGATTGAGCGCTGGGGACTGTGGAGGCCATTTGAGTACAGTGAACTCATCGTCATGTTCAAGAAGCCAGTCTGAGATGATTCACACTTTATGACATGGTGCGTTATCCTGCTGGAAGTAGCCATCAGAAGATGGAGACACTGTGGTCATAAAGGGATGGACATGGTCAGCAACAATACTCAGGTAGGCTGTGGCGTTGACACCATGCTCAATTGGTACTAATGGACCCAAAGTGTGCCAAGAAAATATCCCCCACACCATTACACCACCACCACCAGCCTGAACCGCTGATACAAGGCAGGATGGATCCATGCTTTTATGTTGTTAATGCCAAATTCTGACCCGACCATCCGAATGTGTCAGCAGAAATGGAGACTCATCAGACCAGGCAACGTTTCTCCAATCTTCTATTGTCCAGTTTTGGTGTGGTCTTCCGCTGCTGTAGCCCATCCGCCTCAAGGTTGGACGTGTTGTGTGTTCTGAGATGCTCTTCTGCAGACTTCTGCACTGCAGTGCTTATTTGAGTTACTGTTGCCTTTCTATCAGCTGGCACCAGTCTGGCCATTCTCCTCTGATCTCTGGCATCAACAAGGCATTTGCACTCACAGAACTGCCGCTCACTGGATATTTCCTCTTTGTCGGACCATTCTCTGTAAACCCTAGAGATGGTTGTGCGTGAAAATCCCAGTAGATCAGCAGTTTCTGAAATACTCAGAGCAGCCCGTCTGGAACCAAAAACCATTCTGATGCTCAGTTTGACCTGCAGCAGATCGTCTGGACCATATCTACATGCCTAAATGCATTGAGTGGCTGCCATGTGATTGGCTGATTAGAAATTTGAGATAATGAGCAGTTGGACAGGTGTACCTAATAAAGTGTCCAGTGAGTGTATGTGTGTGTATATCTATATATTTACTGAACATAAAACAATTGTGTTCCCACTCAAAAAAATCTTCTTTTTAGCTTATTTTAAATTAGTAGTTTGAAGAAGCAGCAAAAATTGTGTTTTGAGTGCAGGTTATGAAAATAAATATGTTGATTTAAATGAATGAATTCCTTATGCTTAGTCGCTTATTTATCAGGGGTCACCACAGCGGAATGAACCACTAACTATTCCAGCATATGTTTTATGCAGTGGATGCCCTCCCAGCTGCAACCCAGTACTGGGAAATTGCATTTAATTATGCATAATAATTCATTCATTAACTTTTCTTGGGTCGCCACTGTGGAATGAACTTATCCAGCACTTACACAGCAGATGCCCTTCCAGCTGCAACCCAGCTCTGGGAAACATCCATACACACTCATTCACTATGGCCAAGTTTATTCAATTGCCCTACAGCGCATGTGTTCGGACTGTGGGGGAAACCAGAGCACCGAGAAACCCACGCCAACACATGCAACAACATGCAAACTCCACACAGAAATGACAACTGACCCAACCGGGACTCGAACCAGCAACCTTGTTGCTGTGAGGCCACAGTGCTAACCACTGAGCCACCATGTCGTCCATGCATAATAATTGTAATTACAATATGAAGTGCATGAAATGTGTAAGATCACCTTAAAATGAAGTGTTACCGAAGGGTTTTGCTTTGCGTACACTAGAGTTTCTCCTGACATGGACTCAGGAACAGCGTGGCCTCTGAAAGCACACAACAACTGCAGCGAACCAAGGGGTTTTTTGGGGGGCAAACCCTTCCAGATGTGAAGCCATGTGTTTGTCTGGCTTTTGTTGGACTGGAAGAGAACGTTCAGCAAAGCCCACACGCTTCTCTGTTTACCCAGCCGAGGTGCCCACGGTCGCTCCGGCTCACACCTTGTGTCCAGCTGTGCGTATACGTGGAGAGATATTCACACACACACACTTGTAAATGGTTAAATGGTTTGCCTCATTGCACCGAGAATAAGCTTACTCTGTTCAGTGTTGAGGTCCTCGGGCGCTTCAACAAAAAAAGACATGAAACTCAGGCGTTAAAATGGTCAAACCCCATCGGGCAGCACTACACCACAGCCCCTGCGAAAAGTCTGTGTTCATGTGTCCATTATGAGATGTTAATATGTCGAGTTAAGCATTTGCGAGGGCGAGGGAGTGTGTAAATGGGCTTTAAAGCATGTGGCGTGTTTTATTGACTGAAAAACCTGAGGTCACCCGCACCTCGGGCCATTTCCACCTTCCACTTCCTCAATCCTTCAATACTTAACAGACAAAGCCGGAGCGAGCGGTGATATATGACGGGGAATGGGGAGAAGGAGCACAACGCGTCTGGGAAAGTGGATCTGTGCTTTTAGATATTGACTTTCAGTTTGGTCTAAAAAGCTGGAGGTACTGTAATTGTCTAATGAAGCTACACTCCAATGCTGCCAACTTATGTTGCATTGCAATTGCAGTCCTCTCTGAGGGAATACAATACAATAGGGTTATGCAGAAGGACTTTATTTTGATAGCAACACAGCTCAAGCACTTCTGGTGAACTGTATGCTGTTGTAAAATGCTTAAGGTCTGTTTCTTTTAGTCAATGATTTTTCACTGCCTGATTGATACACAGTGCATCCGGAAAGTATTGATAGCGCTTCACTTTTTCCACTTTTTTTTTTTTTTTTACAGCCTTATTCCAAAATGGATTAAATTAATTAATTTCCTCAAAACTGTACAAACAATCCCCCATAATGTGAAAAAAAGCTAATTTATTAAAAATAAAAACCCTGTAAAATCACAAGTACATCAGTATTGACAGCCTTTGGTGTGGAGCTCTAAATTGAGCTCAGGTTCATTCTGTTTCCACTGATCATTCTTGAGATGTTTCAGCAGCTTCATTGGAGTTCACCTGTGGTCAAATCAGTTGGACATGATCTGAAAAGGCATACACCTGTCTATATAAGGGCCCAGGGTTGACAGTGCATGTTGAAGCACAAACCAAGCATGAAGACAAAGGAATTGTCTGTAGACCTCAGAGACAGGATTGTCTCGAGGCACAAGGCTGGGGAAGGTTACAGAAACATTTCTGCTGCTCTGAAAGTTCTAATGAGCACAGCGGCCTCCATCATCCGTAAGTGGAAGATGGAGAACCACCAGGACTCTTCCTAGAGCTGGCCGGCCATCTAAGCTGAGTGACCAGGGGAGAAGGGTCTTAGTCAGGGAGGTGATCAATAACCCGATGGTCACTCTGTCTGAGCTCCAGCGTTCTTCTGTGGAGAGAGGAGAACCTTACAGAAGGACAACCATCTGTGCAGCAATCCACCAATCAGGCCTGTATGGTAGAGTGGCCAGACTGAAGAGGCTTCCCGCCTGGAATTTGTCAAAAGGCATCTGAAGGACTCTCAGACCTCAGACTCAAATTGAACTCTTTGGAGTGAACGCCAGGCGTTACGTTTGGAGAAAAGCAGGCAGCGCTCATCACCAAGCTAATAGCATCCCTACAGTGAAGCATGGTGGTGGCAGTGTCATACTGTGGGGATGTTTTTCAGCAGCAGGAACTGGAAGACTAGTCAGGATAGAGGGAAAGATGAATGCAGCAATGTACAGAGACATCCTGGATGAAAACCTGCTTCAGAGTGCTCTTGACCTCAGACTGAGGCGACAGTTCATCTTCCAGCAGGACAATGACCCAAAGCACACCGCCAAAATATCAATGAGTGGCTTCCTAACAACTCTGTGAATGTCCTTGAGTGGCCCAGCCAGAGCCCAGACATAAATCCTATTGAGCATCTCTGGAGAGATCTGAAAATGGCTGTACACAGTCGCTTCCCATCCAACCTGATAGAGCTTGAGAGGTACTGCAAAGAGGAATGGGCAAACATTCCCAACGACAGGTGTGCCAAGCTTGTGGCATCAAATTCAGAAAGACTTGAGGCTGTAATTGCTGCCAAAGGTGCATCAACAAAGTGTTGAGCAAAGGCTGTGAATACTGATGTACTTGTGATTTATCAGCTTTTAATTTTTAATAAGTTTGCAACAATTTCATTTTGAAAGAGGGTGAACGGGTCAGTTGGTGCTTTTAAAAAACTGTCGGTCAGTCAGTCAGTTGACAGCGACTTCTGCTGGATTTATGCAAGAACAGCAGGTGCGAATGACACTCGCGAGAGAAATCTGAGATCTGAAAAAGCCTACGCAGCGGCCTCTGGTGGATTTGCAAAAACAAAAATAGCAAAAAAAATGTACTTCCTAGGACGTATTTGGTGCTCTCCAGAAATCTATACAGAGGTATGTATCCACAATGAGCCTGGATTGGACTTTGAATGGCCCTCTCTCAAGATGGTTTTCTGAGTGTTTAGCGAGAAACGCTATTTTGCAAGTTCAGATCTCAGAATGCTTTTATAAACATCTCCTTGGTTTTATTTAAACTTTTGGATTCTTCATTTGTTAAGCTGCTCAGGCTGATACTGAGCGAATCCTCGTGAACCGGTGGGTCAGAACACAATTGAACGGCAGCAAGGAACAACAACGCTGAATGTAAATAACTATATAATCCTGCATAGGAGATAAATAAGCAAAGGCTTATCAGCTTAAAAAAAGATGAATAAATGTTCACTGATTTTGTGATGTCAAAGGTGTAATATGGCTAATGCTAATGCAATATTTGAGCAAGTGTTGGGCAGCACAGCGTATATATTTTCAGTGCTCGGTCAACACTTGCTGTAACTCAAATGTAAACTTTGGGCTCTGAAGCGAAACCACTTGAGAACCGGAGCTCTAAATCACTTTTAAAGAGTGAAAGCTCACACGTTTTTACTCTGTCGTAAACTTGTGAAGGAACACAAAGGCCTTGGTTTGAGGTCAAGCTGACTGAATGACCTGTGTACATGAACCTTGTAGATTCATGGCAGGCACTTTCACCTGTACAAACACTGTGCTTTTATATTGCTGCTGTTTTGCTAACAAGGTCTCTTAGAACCAATGAAACTAACAGGATTTTTGCCCTAAAATTCCCCAAACACTTGTGCTAACAAGAGCCCACTTACACTCTGAGATAGGATTTTTTTTTTTTAGTTGTAAACAAAACAAAGACTAATGTGTTACGGTTTATATGAAAGTGCTATTATTTCAGTGTGCAATTTCTAAATGTGAAAACAGTTTATGTGGTAACACTTTAGCTAACAATTCACTCCATTTACTACTGGCTTATGACCTGCCTTTAGTTAAAATATTTACTGTTCGTTCAAACTTATAAAGTAGGATCTTATTCTACATCCCTAATTATATCCAATACCTAAACCCAACTACTATCTTACTAACTTAATAAGCAGTTAATTAGTAGTCTATTGATCTGAAAGGTTTGTTAAAAGTGTGAATTGTGCATTAAAATAATTGTACAGTGTGTTTTATCTTGTTTATTAATCACAATTAATCCTGCATAATTAAATAGCAAAAATCACAAGAAACAAAAAATATGTACAATTTTGTTGAAATGAGTTTTGTTTTTGTTTTTTTGCAATATTTTGCATGAATTTATCCATTTCTGAAGATGTTCTGTGGCTAAAATATTATTTTAATGAATATATATCTGTTTAATTAATTAGTTTTGTTTAAATGCACATTAGTGAATATATATTATAATATATTCAATCTCAGTGAATATATTCACTGAGAAATGGAGAAAAATATTCATTTTCAAAATAGGGTGTATACTCATATATGCTGAGCACTGTGTATTAACATTTTCTCAAATATATGCATGCATGTGTGTATTTATACACTCAAAAATATATATTTTTGCTGACTGAAATGAATGAGCTGAAACGACACAATTTTGGAGATTTTTTACCTAATTGTTTTACCTAATTGAAACCTAATTATTTTATGTTCAATCTGCTTAAGTTAGCTACGTTAAAATGGATTTGTGTTAGGACAACATTAATAAATTGAGTGTAACCATGCATTTTTAACATTGTATATACATCATAAATATACTCAGTATATGTTGTCTCAAACTTTAAATTTGGATGCATGGTTTTAATCGCAATTAATCTTTGCCCAGCACTATTATATGCACACATATCCTACTGCATAGCATCTCATAAGAAGTCTGAGTTTAAAACGGAGATCTGTGAAGGGTGTATTTGTTAATATTGAGCACACTGAAAAAAATCATTCAGAGATAATTCCTTGGATTTACTATTTTTTTTTTTACGTTAAGTGGCTGTAAACAATTTATTTGGGCTGAATTTAAACAAACAAATTTTATAAAATTTAATTTGTTTGTTTAAATTCAACACAAATAAATAGTTTGCAACAGTTTTGCAGACCTCATTTTTGTCAGTGCACTGTAGATTAAAAAAATGCAGGGTTCCACACAATTCCTCCATTTTAGGTGGATTGAACACACAAAAATTAAGTTTCCCCCACAAAAATTAGCAAATTAATAACCCTCAGTAGTTAAACGAATACTGAAACAAAGAACACCTTAAAATAATGTTTAACCCAAAATAGTTTTAAAATAAAATGTTGAACTTGATTAAAGGAGATAAATAAGGAATAACAGTGAATTAATGTAATGTGTTATAGTGTTTTATTTAAAAATGGATGCACTGTAAAATGTTATACTAGATAAAGTGAATCATTAACATTGATTCCTATTTCAGTCGTGCCACATTTCCGTACTCATCAGTTCATATTTTTAATTTCATAACATTTAAAAGACAGTTGTAGAAATATACAGTATTAACTATAACTGTACTTGTATTGCTTGTATTGCTGTTCTCATGTTGCTTTGATTACTTCTAGTATCCACAGTTGCACGTCTCATTAGATGAAAGTATGTGGAAATAATTAAATGTGAATGTGCATCAGTGCACACACTGATCCGAATCAACTGAACTTCAACAGTGACATTCATATTAAACTGAACTGAATCAGGTTGGGTTAACTACAAGTACACCAGCATTACTCTCATCCTTACCTGAATTGCTGGAAAGTTCCACAACCTGAAATATTATGGCCTTTATCATCTATTCTTCATTTATTCATTTATCTAGCACCAGAGAAGATTGATTTTTAAATTGAAAATATAACCCTACCCCGAGTAAAAAAAGACGATTCATTGAATTTATGCCCAGTCATCAGGTTGTCGTGGTCCTAACCTTCAACCACCTCCAGTTCCACAACGCACTGGCCCCTTACAGCTCCCCCTGCAAGTGGTTCCTCCTGCCACCATGCACACGCATACTGTACGAACCCCAAACCCAGGCCTGGCTCCAGGGTGGGTCCCCGACTGCACCATACAGGGCCACACAGACCTTGATCTTTTTTCACTGATAAAAGGTTTTTAAACTGCACTTACTCTGACCTGTCACCTAAGACCTTCTTGCCTTGGGAGACCCTAACAGAGGCATTAGCCCCTGACAACATAGCTTTTAGGATCACTCAGGCACTCAAACCATTACCATGATAAGGTAGCGTTTCATGGAGAAGCTGAGGTGTCTCGGGCATTTGTTTCGGATGCCTCCTGAATGCGTACCTCAGGAGGTGTTCCAGGCATTGCCCACTGGCAGGAGGCCTCAGGGAAAACCCAGGACACTATGTCTCTAGGCTGGCCTGGGAATGCCTCGGGATCCTCCCGGAGGAGCTGGAAGAAGTGTCTGGGAAGAGGGAAGTCTGGGTTCTCTCCTGAAACTGCTGCCCCTGGATAAGCGGAAGAAAATGCATAAATGAATGAATGGATTTCCTGTTTTTTTTAGGGTAAGTGGTTGCAAACAATTTATATGTGGGCTGAATTTAAACAAAAATTATTAACGTTTAACTTAATTTGTTAGTTTAAGTTCAGCCCATAGACGTAGCTTGCAACTGTAAACCGCCGGTCCTAAACCACCTGCTCCGAGCTGGGATCAAACCAGTGATTCTTTGTATGTGAGTTGGTTGTTGTAACAAGAAGACTAAAGACCATGGCCTCTAACATCTGTTGTTAGAGCACCTTTAGAGGTCAGAGGATTGAGGTTTACCTGCACAGCACTTCTCTAGCTGGACTCCGCTACACTCACCCCCCTAAACCTCACTCCCACATGGGTCACGGCACCAATGTAACCCTGCCGGTCCTGGCATCGAACCGGCGACTGTCCGCATGAGAGTCGGTTGCTCTAACAAGGAGGCTAAAGTGAGGTGTACCTGCACAGCACTTCACTAGCTGGCCTCCGCTACACAACAACTTACCATACACTTCCACACAATCACATCACGTTGTCCCAGCACAAGTTGATTAAGTTATTTTATCATCTTTACAAATTTAAGTGGATTGATCATAAAACAATTATGTTGTCCCCCCCCCCCCAAAAAAAAAACACACTAAATAATTGTGTTGATTCAACTCATTTTAAATAAGTAGTTTGAACAAAAAAAAAGTGGTAAATCCAGTGAACCATATTTTTTTTATTCAGTGTACACCTAATTCTACACCACTTAAATTTCATCCTACTTCATCAGCTTGCAACTTGATATGTTACATGGCAAATTAGACTAGTAGGTGCGTGCAGACCGTGGTAAATATAGTGAAAGCTGTGGCTTGAGGGTATTAAAAGAATTGGACGGGTGCCCTGAGATTCCTTGGACACTTTGGATGTTTTTCCTGCGTCAATCACAGCGAGAATACCCAGAGAAAAGAGACTTTTGCTTGAATGATTCGGGAGGTCGAAAGGTGTTAAGAAGTTGACAGAGAGAAGTTGACCTCCTGCTGATCTGACACGCTTTACCCCAGACGACATGTCTGCATTGCTGAGACGTCTGACAGAGCAGAAGCCAAAATACTGTTCAGGGCGATCTACTTTCTACACACACACATATACACCACATGCATACACAAATACATGAAAGTATAATGTTCACACTCAGCATGCTCCTTATAAAGATATTTTCTCGGCATCCTGTCACATGTGCACTCCAAATCTGCTGAATCAACACAATTATTGAGTTTAACTTGGGACAGCTTAATTGTTTTATGTTCAATTCATCTACATTTGTAAAAGCTATTTAAGTTAACTGGATCGATTTGTGTTAGGACGACATAAAGGAATTTAGTTGGGAAAGTTGCATTTGACAGTGCTGTTAGTCAGTGCATACGCTTCTGTTATTGGCTAATGAACTGGTTAATGTGTGTGGAAATGGTTTGTGCAAGTTTTAACACAGCAGAGAGCGCTTTAATAGACTGACCTCTCTAATAAGTAACCCTGCTTTCTAACGAGTGTGTTTTGAGTGCAGATATCGGGAGTGTTTCAATGCTCTATTGCGACCCTATTCCTGGAGGCACACTAACAGTACATATTTTTGGATGTCTCCCTTATCTGCCTGAGGTTTTGGAGTCTCTTCTAATGTTTTGATGAGTTGATTCTGGTGTGTTTGAATAGGACGAGGTTGAAAATGTGCACTGTTGATGTGCCTTTAGGAACAGGCTTGGGAAACACTGCTCTGGTGCTTATCAGTTCAGCATGGGTCTCACCTTATTAGTGCCATATTGATAGAGCGAAGCGGGCATCACATTGGAGCAATCCCTCCCCAAAAACATGACTGCGACATTAAACATGGGCTCTGTTCATTTACCACCCTCATTCCTCCAGCAATTGCACAATCCATAACCCCCAACCCCCATGTCCAAAGCTCATTCCAGGTCTATTGATTGTGGCGAAGTGAGAAAACTCCCGACTACTCGAGTTTCTGATTGATTTCGCAGAGCGAGTGTGTGTGCTTTGATCATTCGATTGGTTCAAATATCAGCATTATACGATGGCCCAGACCAACAGTGACCGACAGAGTAGTGAAGGATTTGGGTTTTTTTAAGAGGTGGTGATATTCTTGTGGTTAGCTATTATGTGTTTATGAGATTTTGACGATGCATGACTTGATATAGCTTCCAACCCAGGCTTATTCTGATTATGTACCCCCGTATACATTTCTGGAGAGCACCAGATATGTCCCAGGAGCTACGTTTTTTGCAGTTTTTGTTTTCTCAAATCCACCAGAGGCCACTGTGTATGCTTTTTCAGATCTCAAATTTCTCTCACGAGTGCCATTCAAGCCTGCTGTTCTCGCATAAATCCACCACTAGACTGACTGACCAACCAATACCCCTACCCACCCTCTTCCCTAAACCCAACCGACAGTGTTTTCAAAAGCAATCTAGAAAAAGACAAGCCCTTGTGGCCGCCAGATTTTTACAATGTTATCAGATTTTACCACATTGTCACCCTGTTATTTACTTGTTTATTTTATTTTTTGGCTTTTGTTTTCATCTTACCTGCTTTCTGAAACCATTCTTTGCCAGACTCAAACTCCATTGTCGCGGTCAAAAAAAGCCGCCCATACGGAAGTAAGCGGTCAGCTGGTAGCCCAAAAAGTAATGGTCATACCGCCCGTTAGTTTTAAAGATGAAATGCAGCCATACGCACTTCTGGCTACATAATTTGTGATGTTCAGAAAGGTATATAGAGCTACATTTTCAGAATGAGCCTATGTTAATGGTTTCAGTACCTCTGGGTATCAAAATCCACAGCATCGAGAAGATTTCACAATAGTCAGAGACGAAAAATGAACACACGAGATCCACACAAACACCCCTTCATGCAATTTAGTTTATACGCCAGCATTTTGATCTAGTAAATGGAACCATTTTAATGCATTTTTTTGATTGTTTATTTACTTAGACCCAATCTCAATTATACCTCTTATCCCAATTCTCTTTAGGTTGAAGGTGTAGGGCTCTGGGGAAGGGCTAGAGACTCTTTGAAATGGAGACTTTTCAGGACCACGCTCCAAACCAAGGGGTATGAAAATTTCCCAGAATACACCATCTACAACAGCAGCATGGCTGCATACGCCAGTCAGGAGATGCACTAATTAGAGACAAAGACAAAGCCATGACACTGATGTATTTTAAGATATGTCATTGTTATTTTCAGTTTAGGCAGATCAAACATGCAGTTCACAACTCTGAGTAAAGGCTGATTTATACTTCTGCGTCAAGCGTATGCTACGGCGCAGCCTATGCATGGACGCATAGCCCCTCGCCGTGGCCATCGTCGACGTTGACGCGCACCTCTCAAAAAACATAATGTGTATGCGTAGCGCAAGCTCTGTGATTGATCGCCTTGGTAGCGCTGACGAATGTGGGTGGAGGTGAGAGCTGCGCGCCCAATGCAGCGAGTGTTTACAAGTGTGGAGTACTGTGAAGGAGCTGTTGTTTTGTGTTTACCTCATGATTAAAGTTGTTGCACGTCCGCCAGTTTCCGTCTCAAAATGAAAAATTTGAGCCACTTGTACTTTAAGGAAGTGTTCAGAAAAAACAAAACACCAGCGAAGAAACTCGACACAGAGAAATATAAACACCTACTGCCAGCTAGTGTTTCGGAAGTGTTATTGCAGAGCAACAGAAACAGCATGCAGAAGTATAAATGCACGGCTACATGCGAGACTTGCGCCATGGGTCACGCCGATCACTTGACGCAGAAGTATACACCAGGCTTTAGTATGTAATATTATGTGAAAGATTGGCTTTCCACATTAAAGAAGGTGAAGCTCCACACCTTCCTACTGAACTTATTATTTTACAAAAGAGTGGAAATGAATTTTCTTGAGACTTCTGATCTAATTCTATTTTATTTTTAATGTACTGTCATAAACAACTGTTTGTAAAGCAAGTATGTTGACGTGTAATTCTGTTGTTTGTAATTCCTTGTCATTTCCCCATAGGCAAATGAATCGAAAGACCAAAAACAATCGCGAATAAGAGGTTAACTCCGCATTGCAGAATAAGGTGAATTATTTCACCGTTAACAACCAGTCTAAAGGTGTTCACAAACTAAATCAAACTTTTGTTTTGACTAGTTGTTTCAAACTCTTAAAATGAATTACATTCATTCATTTTCCTTCGGCTGAGTCCCTTATTTATCAGGGGTCACCACAGTGGAATGAACCACCAACTATTCCAGCATATTTGTAATGCAATAGATGCCCACACTGGGAAACACCAATACACTCTCACATTTACACACACAAATGTGTACATACACTGCGGCCAATTTAGTTCATCAATTCAATAGCGCATGCTTTTGGACAGTGAGGGAAACCGGATCACCCGGACGAAACCCACGTAGGGAGAACATGCAAACTCCACACAGAAATGCCAACTGACCCAGCCAAGGCTCGAACCAGCGACCTTCTTGCTGTGAGGCCACAGTGCTAACCACTGTGCCACCGTGCCGCCCAAAATTAATTCGATTTTGCCATAATTTTGTTCAAGAAGACAACACACTAATTTGTTCCTTGCTTTGACTTCAGGTATATGAGCTGCCATATTTGGCTCTATGATTTTTCCCATTCTTTTTTCCCGATAGCGTCTCCCTGAGCAGTGCAGCATTAGAGAGCGTATAGAGTGTGTATGCCAGCTGGCTGCAGTCTAGCATGTCTTGTTATACCTGTAAGGGAAGCTTCATTGTTTCACAGAAGGCATGGCGCTGAGTGACTTGGCAGATGTGGAGGATATGCGGAGCAGTTATTAAAATCAGAGGCCTCATTAAACTTTGTAATTTACATTCCCTTCCTCTCTCCTTCAAGCAGGCATATCAAATCACGCTGGTCATGCGAATGGGCATTAATTGCTGGCAATGTAGCAGCTGTGCGAGTGAAGTGTGGGCTCGAGACGCACCCAAATGACAGTAAAACTGTCACTGACATTTCATCATCACGTCTGCCTGCAGGCCGCATTTCGCCACGTCTTAAATTTCACCAACAAGCTGCAGAAGCTTCCAACGTGCACCTCTACAACAATCCATATTTCTTTCAGCCTGAATTGTGCCTCTCTAATTTCCCCTCACAAATTCAGAGTGTATTTTGCCTCATAAACAACATCTAATCAGACGGAGATATGAAAGCGGTTAGGTTTCCAGTCTGCATTTCCTCTGTGTCGCAGGCGCCAGAGCAAGAGTCCCGATCTGTGAACGTCCACTAAAGAAATGTCAGCTCCGTGTTGGGCCTTCAACACCTAACTGTACATTCAGGAGATCTCATTTTGCTCAACAATTGGATCTGGCACAAAATGAAATGTCTCCAGCTCAGGTTTACTACAGCAGCTTCTTTATAAGTGTATCCGCATGTTAAGTGTGACGTCATGTGAAGTGGCAAGTGGCTTCCGGGTCCAAGCGCTCTATCAAACAGTATAGGGAGGCTCATCAAACGTTAACAAAGCGATGTATTACTTTCGAAAATCACAGTCGTAATATATATGCATGCCTAATATAAATTGTTGGAATATTAGTGTTGTGGACGCACAGTGGCTCAGTGGTCAACGAGAAGGTCGCTGGTTCGAGTACGGTTGGGTCAGTTGGCGTTTCTGTGTGGTGTTTGCATATTCTCCCCATGTTGGCGTGGGTTTGCCCCATGTGCTCCGGTTTCCCCCACAGTCCAAACACATGCACTATAGGGGAATTCATTCTGCTGTGGTGATCCCTGATAAATAAGAAACTAAGCTGAAGGAAATGTGAATATTGGTGTCTGAGATGCAGTAATCCAGAGACTGTTGTGCACACCCTGATTTTATATAAAATTCACTTTAATCTGTGACTAAAACGTGGACAAACAAATATTTTCTCAATTCGAATGACTAGAAGCTTAGACCCAGAAATAGCATTTCATATGTCATGACTTAACAAGCACATAGAGAGGCTAATTCATCCATCTATTCCTTCATATTCTACTGCTTATCCAGTACAACAGTCTCAGCAGGGACCCCCAGACTTTCCTCAGGCCAGACACTTCCCCCAACTTCTCCAGTGCAAGTCGAGAGACATAGTATCTCCAGCATGTCCTGGGCCTCCTTCTGATGGGACAAGCCCAGAACACCTCCCTAGGTAGGTGTCAAGAAAGCCATTGAAACTGATCCTCAAGCCACCTCAACTGGCTTCTCTTGATGTGGAGGAGCAGCAGACCCTAAAAGCACAAGTGGTTTTGTTCTGATCCCTGAGCTGCTGTGGTTATAACAGTGGTCCCTAACCTTTTTATCACCACGGACTGGTCAACACTTGACAATTTTACCGTGGCCTGGGAGATGTTTTCAACTGAGTGTGCCTGGAAGGTGCGAGCGCATGTCACCATGTGCTAAAGCTGACAGGTTCAGGCTTCATTTCTATAATTTTAGACAGTCGAGCTGGGCTTGCGCTCCGGTTTGCGCAGTAAATGAACAGTCATGTCATGCATTTCAATTAGCGTGAGAAAGTAATCAAATTGTTTGTTACAACATTAAAATCCATCCCTGCAAAGGTGAAACAAATGATGACCGAGAAGTCAGAAAGAGCGAACTTTGTGGAGTGGGAAAATGTACAGCAAGCTGACAGGGAAGATGACGAGGTCCCTCGTTACATTGAAACCGCTGTCATGGAAAATGAAATGGATGTTCTTGGCTGGTGAAAGATGAACAAACAATTCTTGCTAAACTTGCTAAATTAGCCAGATCAGTATTATGCATCCCGGCCTGTAGCAGCAGCAGTGAAAGGACGTTTAGTATTGCTGGACGCACCATCAGTGAGCGCAGGACCACGTTAAAGCTATCTACAGTAGATTCAATAGTGTTCCTCCACAAAAACACATAGCCTAATCTTGGTGAGTAAAGAATTTTCAAAAAATAACTCAATACTAATTAAATCATTAATGCATAATGTAAAAAGGGTATATAGGCTAATGTTGGCAATATTTATTCAAATACCAGTCATAATGTAGAATTTATTTTAATTTAATTTGTTAGGAAAGACTTATTTTTATTGGTGTGTTGGCCAATTTAAAGGCTAAGTGTATGTACCTAGGCCTATTTAGAGTGCTGAGATGTTACGATGTTACAGAGGTCCTATTTTATTTCTGTGTTCCTATACGTTTGTTATGAATGTTAAAACATGTAGAAACGACTCATTCTTGAAAAAAGGCAATGTGCATGTATGGAGATGTAGTCCATAAAATGGCGGATTTGTAGTCTGTAAGCGATTGTGAATGTTTTCCAGCGATCTATAGTGTTTAGATCGCTGGTGATCGTGACAGTCTGGCTCTGAACAGGTTTGGGCTTTTAAAAAAGCTGTCAATCAAAATGTATTTGCCGGGCTCGGGCTGAATTCTGTCGGGCTCGGGCCCTATTGGGCCTAACTTTTAAGACCCGATTACAGATCTACTATGTGCAACGCTCCCAATATGGCACGACTCTATTTGAAATAACGAACTAGCGTATAGAAAAGACGTGATTTGATCTTCTTCTTGCACAGACATGGTGGATTCACCTGATTCACTGATAAATGGGTTGTGGATCCATTCCTTGGCAGATCACGGGTCCTTCACTGGACCTTTTTCGCTTTGCAAAGAAACCTTTCAAAGACTTCTGTTTCTTACTCATTTGAGTTGCCTTGAACCGTGCCAAAGCGTGATTGTACCCCTCTCCTCTCCCCCTCGGCCAGTGTTGCCAGATGTACCTGATTCCACCCCGAAACCCGCCAAAATGCAAGAACACCCGCCCAACAACCTCGATTTCACAAAAAAAAAGGGGGGGGGGGGGGGGGGGGGGGTGGGGGGGCCCCAAATTTGGGGAAAAGGGGGGGGGGGGGTGAAAACTCCCGAATTGACAAAAGGGGGGGGGGGGGGGGGGGGGGGGATCGCGGGCAGGCTGGCGTGCCTTTACAAAACCGCCCAAATATACACTACCCGCCTATGTTATTTTTTACCCGCACACTCGGATTCAAAACCGCCCAATCTGGCAACACTGCCCTCGGCCTGCACTCACATTGCATTTTTTTCTTACCGGACCTGAGCACGCTTACGCCCTCGATGATGTGACTGTTCAGTTTAACAAGAAGAGAAGCGCTCTCGCTCAGCACAGTGGAGATTGCTTTAGTTGTATTATTTTTAGTGGTTTGGGATGCAGTGACACGCAGTCAAATATGTTGCCGAACAGATCAGCCACTTTTGACGCTCATAAATTATCATAAAGTCCTCGTGCTGCAGGTATTAGGAGGTTTGCTGAAGGTGCAGTGAGGAATTAGCATCTTTAATAAACTACAATAGTGACTACGACTTTAAACAGTAAGATTAATTAATAAATCCATATGAAACAGTCCGGTAAAAGTCACGTCTAGTCTTCAGTTCCGGGCTCAGGTGCGCTTTGCACTCATTCTAAAAGCGTACCGCGCCAAAGCCCAAGTAAACCGTGCTCTGGCACACCTCTTCCAACCAGGCCAGAGCCGGCCAACCAAACCATGCCTGAGCCCGATTCAGAGCACTCACACCTCTCAAACAAACCAGGAAATGCGCCTGGGCACGGTTCAAATAGCATAGTGTGAGTGCACCTCAAGATACGGTCATTTTTCAAAATAAAAGATCTTTCAGACTACAATAATAAATAAAACGGAAATAATCAATGATATCTTGTGCGGCCTGGTACCAATTGATCCACAGACAGGTTGTGGTCTGCGACCCGGGGGTTGAGAACTACTAGTCTACAACACCAATGCATTTTTGTTTTAAAGGACTCCTATTTTCTTGGCGCCAACATCCTAGTAGTTAAGTATGCCGACTGATAGCACTGTACTATTTTTTTTTTTCTAGAGAAAGTTTTATTTGTTTGGTTTTTTTGGCTAGAATAAAAGCATTTTTATTATTTGAAAATAATTTTAAAACCCATTTTAAGGTCAATATTATTAGCCCCCTTAAGCAATATTTGGTTTGGAAAACAAACCACTGTTATACAATGACTTGCCTAATAACCCGAACTTAACCTTATTAATCTAGTTGAGTCTTTAAAAGTCGCTTTAAGCTGAATATGGCAAAGAGAAAACAACTGCAGCTGTATATACAATTCCATGATCTTCAATGTCTGCAGCAGACCTTTTAAAATTCCACGATACTCCAGAAATTGACCCGTGAGATCCATGTATTTCCCATTTCAGCTCTGCTTGTTGATGTGTCCAGCAGAACAACAGTACTGGGATGTAAAATGCCAGATTAGTCCGTGTGAGGGTCTCTCATGGTGGGCGATCCGATCTTGAGTTTATCCCTACGAGTACGCTATCCTTTGTTGGTCTTCAAAGCAGAGGTCAAAGGGTGAAATACAGTACGAGTTTTACAGTGTGGCATTTCACTTGCGGTTCTTTCTCCCTGACTTAGTCTTGTCTCATCAGCCACATTCCCAATCCCTCCAGCCATTAAACTGGAGACAGGCTTTTAATCAGCTTGAATCTTACCCATTGATGTTGTTACACATCTTGGCTGTACGGCAGTATGTGTGTGTGTGTGTGTGTGTGTGTGTGTGTGTGTGTGT
>CAIGQZ010002445.1:1412493-1426905 GCA_903798205.1 Danio tinwini | reverse complement strand
ATGTCAATATGGAGCAAAATCTCTGAGGAATATTTCCAGTACCTTGTTGAATCTCTGCCACAAAGGATTGAGGCAGTAATGAAGGCAAAAGGGGGTCCAACCCGGTACTAGTAAAGTGTACCTAACAAAGTGGCTAGTGAGTGTATTGCTTTTAACTATAACCCAAAAAAATATCAATTTTTTTATACTGTATATAATATAATATACAGTTATTTATGAATTAATAAATATAGTTAATTAATTAAAATGAATTAATTAATATAATATAATTTAAAAGCATAGCATGTGGTTTACACTATTGTTTTAACATTTCTCTTTTAACCTCTTCCCTTAAACAGTATGCCTAAAAAGTTATTTCTAGCTTCTCTTTTCACACATGCATCAGTGTAGATGTGGTCAGGTAGAGGAGAGTTGTGTTGTTTTTGAGCTTGAGTTAATGCAAGCATTTCTTTAGACATGTCTGTGCTCACAACACACCCACTCCTGCGCTCTGATTGGCTGATCAGGTCATGTGACTGTACTCTGGCCATTCTCTGCTCAGCCTATCAGTGCACAGTGTGTGTGTGTGTGTGTGTGTGTGTGTGTGTGTGTGTGCGCGTGTGCGTGTGCGTGTGTGCGTGCGCGCGTGGTAGGACAGAGGAAGTATCTGAAGTGTGTGTCGTTTCACAGAGGGTTTAAATGCCTTTACAGAGCTGCACACATCAATGCACGTATGTATATGTATATATATATATATATAAGCGCTGTAAAAAGAGAACACTTACATTACTTCAGTTTTTAGAGATAAATTAACTTGGAAAAAAATTTATCTCAGTGTAACAAGTTTGTTTAAAGGGTCAGTTCACCCCAAAATTAAAATTCTGTCAACATTTACTCATGCTTAACTTCCAAACCTATCTGAGTTTCTTTCTTCTGTTGAAAACAAAATAAGATAGTTTGAAGAATGCTGGTATATGGCACACACTGGCTTCCATGGTATTTTTTTTCTTATTATTAGCACACGTGCATGCATTTGGCAAAAAACGCACACATGCACACACATACTCTGGCTATAGTATGTTATTTTTGACTTTATGTTTATTATATTGTCTTCTTCTACATAATTTGTCTCCTGTGATTTGCATAATGCATACTGAAATACAAAATATTACTTCTTAGAAGTCTGAGTGAGAAACATTTCAGACACAAATCTTTTTTTTTCCTAAAAGTGGTCTAAAAAAGTTAACTTTAGACTAGGGCTGGGCGATATGGCAAAAATGCGATCTCGATAATAATTTTCTATATTAAACAAAACTGATATATATTTCGATATCATTTGTTAATGTTTCCAGATTTAAAAGAGTACCCCAACAATGGCCGAAGCCACAAAAATTAGAGGGTCCATTAAATGGCATAACATATTTTTAGTCAATAAATTTTCGGTGGCTGAAAATTCGATACATCTCGAATGTATCGAATTTGATACAAATCAAATTTTTTACACATCTTGAATCTCTATGTTTTGGTGGCTGAAAACTTGATATATCTCAAATATCTACATCTCGGTGGCTGAAAATTTGATACATCTCGAATCTCTATGTCTCGGTAGCTAAAAATTCAATACATCTCGAATCTCTATGCTTTGGTGGCTGAAAATTCGATACATGTCGAATGTATCGAATTTGATATATGTCAAAAATTCAATACATCTCGAATCTCTACGTCTCGGTAGCTGAAAATTCGATACATCTCAAATGTATCAAATTTGATACACATCAAAAATTCCATACATCTTGAATCTCTACATCTCGGTGGTTAAAAATTTGATATCAACACACGGTAAGATTTCCATTGTTTCTGCTGCGTGATTGGCTCTTAGATCAATTTAGAGTAAGAAAAAATCCAGAGCTTATCATTGTTATTGACATAGATATCACGATTCGATATAATATCGTTTATTGGCCCAGCCCTACTTCAGACCCTGTTTGTATGTCTGTTTAGTGTGGTCCACTTGTGATTGGATCAACAAAAACCCATCGTAACTTCAGGAGAAAACAAGGTGAACAACAGTTCAAGATAAGCAGTGATTAAACGATCAGATGAACAAGCTGATCAACCTCACAACCCCATGCTTCTCTAAACTATAATATATAATCATGCTGCTAGATAGAGAATAGCTGATGAGCAAAAGGATGAGCAAAATCCCCCTCTGAGTCATATCTAGACATCATAAAATCAAATACTAAAAAAACAACCCTAGCAACCGCATGTCAACATGTCAAAAACACTCAGCACACCTTAGCAACCACGTAGTGATGCCCTGACTACCACTCACAATAGTGATGCCCTGACTACCACTCACAACAGCGGATCATTGAGGCATTGGAGAAAAGCACAGAAAAACACTGTTTACACAAGAGTACTACTGCAAGAAAACTGACATAATTACATTCCTGACACATCATCATCATCATCATCATCATCATCACTGCTTTGAGTGCTGTAATAATCATAAATACGGTGGAATCACAGATGGGTCACAATATATTGAAAAATTATTATTCAATCATTCGTTCGTTTTCCTTCGACTTAGACACAGCGGAATGAACCGCCAACTATTCCAGCACATGTTTTACGCAGCACACTCATACACTACGGCCAATTTAGCTCATCAATCTCCTGTAGCACATGTGTTTGAGACTGAATGACTCAATGACTGTGGGGGAAACCGGAGCACCGGGAGGCTAATCAAGCGGCAACCTCCCGCTCTCCCTCGGGAAGCCCATACGGAAGTAACTGAAACTGCAATTCATCTAAATGTCGCTAGTCCTGGCTCCATAATAGAGCTAATTTCTATTGAGCCCACTGTTAAAATGGCCTAACTTTACAGCAGAAATAAAGGTGTTTACAGCCTGGTACAAAGAACGATTTTGATTTATATTGCTAATATTACCCTTCATGACAACTGTGAGGGCGTGAATTTTTTTATAACTCCTCCACTTCCTTTATATTAGGTTTTATCAAGTTTGCATAATTAAGGGCGTGACCACTTGAGTGACAGTTAGCTCTCCCTGGTCGCCGTTACATCACCTCAGCTGATTAGCCGCTGATCTCGGTGTATTCATGGTATTTTTGTGTTGTTTTATGTGGCTTTACACAGTCAGATGCCTTTTGGAATTATTTCTTGCAATTATCAGATGATATGGCATGCTGTGTGCACTTAATTGTGCTCACAAACCATTCACATGGCCTCCGTTTCCCATGTGAGTGAAATGACTTATACCATCTCTATAAATGTATTTGTTTTATTTAAGATCATTCATCATTTATGGTGTTCTTTAGAGCTGTAATGCACTCCAGAATCTGACAGATTGATTAGCTGTAGGCTCTAGAACAGTCGTCTGAAGCGTTGTCATACAGTGTTCTGCCTGGATTTCATCCTGCATTTACTAACACAGACTATATCTGAAGTGTTTGAAAGTAATTCACACTCTCCTCCTGTTGAAAAACGTCATAAGAACGATGCTTATAGGTGCTCAATGTGTAATACATTGAGCCACTAAGCATTGTGCTTATGGCGTTGCTTATGAAACAGTGTTTTTAAAAGTCTAAACACTTTATTGATATAGTGTACAACCAAGCACATGTGGTCAGAACACAAACGAGTCGCAGGTAATGAAGTATCAAGTGTTTCTCATGCGTCTGTAGCTCCGCCTCTTTGCCCTTGTATGGTATGCCACGTTTAGTGCGATGACACGGTAACAAAATGTTGACGATTGGCCACGCCTACTGGTAGCTTCTTATGGGTTCTTCATAAACCTATGGGTGACGTCACGGATACTACGTCCATATCTTTTACAATCTATGAAGCTAATAATATTGACCTTAAAATGGTTTTTAAAAAATTTAAAACTGCTTTTATTCTAGCCAAAATGAAACAAATAAGACTCCAGAAGAAAAAATATTATCAGACATACTGTGAAAATTTCCTTGCCCTGTTAAACATCATTTGGGAAATATTTAAAAAGGAAAAATACATTCAAAGGGGGGCTAAAAATTCTGACTTCAACTATATATACTCATTTATGCTGAGTACTGTATATGGTTGTGTGTATGAAATATTGTGTTATTACTTTTAAACGTTTTGTGTTTAAATATGTTTTAAGCCCCCGGTTTCACAGACAAGGCTTAAGCCTAGTCCTCGACTAAAATGCAAGTCTGAGCTGTTTCAACTGAAATAAAATTGCACTGATTGATTTTTAAATATATCAGTGCCTTTGTTTTGTTTTTTACTCAAGATGCACACCAGTAATGTCTTTTTCTAAGCATGTTTATAAAAATTACTTCAATGTCCTAATTGAACTATGGCCTAATCCTGGCTAGTCTAAGCCCTGTCTGTGAAACCGGGTCTTGAAGTTTCAATTTTGAGCATTTATTTTTGATTTTAGGGATTTTATATGTAGCACTGAGCCAAGTAAATACATTAGACATTAAGTAATTCAATTACTTTTCAGAGAGAGAAAATAGAAATGTAATTGAAATACAACTTTAGTGATGTACAGTCAAAATTATTCACCCTCCTGTAAATTTTTTTTCAGATTTTTCCCAAATGATGTTGAACAGGAATTTTTCCACAGTATTTCCTGTAATATTATTTTCTTTTGGAGAAAGTCTTATTTGCTTTATTTTGGCTAGAATAAAAGAAGTTTTAAATTATTTTTAAAACCCATTTTAAGGTCAATATTATTAGCCCCCTTTAAGCAATATTTGTTTTGGATTGTCTCCAGAACAAACCACTGTTATACAATGGCTTGCCTAATTACCCGACCTTAACCTTATTAAGCCTTTAAATGTCACTTTAAGCTGAATACTAGTGTCTTGAAGAATATCTAGTCTAATATTATGAGCTGTCATCATGGCAAATATAAAATAAATCAGTGATTAGAGAGGAGTTATTAAAACTATTATATTTAGAACTTAGTTCTTAAAATCTCTTAGTTAAACAGAAATTGGGGGGAAAATATAAACAAGGGGGCTAATAATTCTGACTTCAACTGTATCTAGTAATAAACTAAGCAAAAGCACTAAGGATCTGCTTTACAGTAGGAGATTTGTACACGTGAAGTCAATCCAAGAGCTTCAAATAAATAAAGTAAATGAATCCGCAGCCTGGTTGGTGTTTGTAAAGAGAGCCAACAACTATTTGGGAGTCAAATGTCCGTCAGTGGCCTCGTGTAAACGGGTTTGCTGTGCAGTATTTAGGGTGTGTTACGGGCTGATTTTTGCTGATCATACATTTGTTTAGGCAGCTGAACTAACAGCAGTGCGTCCGTGTATAATAACATACACACCGGGCAGCTTATTTCCCTGCAGAGGCGATCAATTAAATCATTGTTTTCTAATTCTAGTCTGCAAGGATCCTGTGTCATAGAGTTAACCACATTTCACTACTAAACAAATGCATTAGAGATTAAAGTAGAGGTGGGGCTTATGAGTTCAGCCCATCATACACAGGAAACGTGAATATTCACGAATCAATATCATATAAAAATATTCATGCATTTAGGAACAGGTAATGTCTGTGTTCGATATAATCGTATAATTCCCTAAACTGTAAAAAGTACTGTAAAATTACAAGTGAACTGTGAATTGACAATTACAATTGTGCTGTAAAATTGTACTTGTTAATTTACAGTCAGGCGACGCAGTGGTGCAGTAGGCAGTGCTGTTGCTTCACAGAAAGAAGGTCGCTGGTTCGAGCCTTGGCTGGGTCAGTTGGTGTTTCTGTGTGGAGTTTGCATGTTCTCCCTGCGTTCGTGTGGGTTTCCTCCGGGTGCTCTGGTTTCCCCCGACAGTCCAAACACATGCTGTACAGGTGAATTGGGTAGGCTTTATAAATGTGTGTATGAATGTGAATGTGTGTATGGGTGTTTCCCAGTGATGGGTTGCAGCTAGAAGGGCATCCGAAGCGTAAAATCATATGCTGAATAAGTTGGTGGTTCATTCCGCTGTGGCGACCCCAGATTAATAAAGGGACTAAGCCAGGGGCTTCACTAGACCTAATTTAATAAGGCACGTGCCCAAGCAAAAATCGCCAGTGCCCCAGTAAACATGTTGAGTTATGATTTACTTCATATGCAAAGTGTATTTATTAAGAGGGATACTCCTGGAATAAAGACGTTATTCTCTATGTGCAACCGAACCAACGCTGGTGGAAGCAATGTAGTTTAACCAAAAAGCAAACTAACGCATCTCTGCATGTGCGCAGAAAACCACACCCGTGCTCCTCACACACCGCTCCTGCATGACCTTGCTTGACGCGCTGCTCTTCTCCCGGTGCGAGCCCCGGTTGTTAACATGCACGCCGAAAAAAGTACTTGCTGCTCACGCGCCGCTTATGCGTTGTGAAACCAGCGTAAGAGCCTTTTATGCGGAGGTGACGGCACGCAGTGAGTTTTGCAAGTCGACAAAACTAAAGTTGAAATAATATGATTATTAAGCACGCCTCCTGGTAGATTTTTTGTATGAAGTAAAAAGGAGGGATGACGAGTCGGGGAAGTAAAGACTTAATAAACCTAATTCTCGGCCATGTCTAAGACAACAGATAATTCTATAAAGCATCTTTTGTTGTATTCTGTAGAATTGTCTGTAGAATTTCATTCAAATCATTATTTATGCAAAAGATTTCTTAAATGATCTTAGCATCACTCCAGTTGTGCCTTTATGTTGTTTTCCAGTTACATTTAGGATTAATGTCTGTAATTTAGTATATTAATTGTACAATAGCAATAATACTGTTATTTATTAATCATTTGTTGTGTATAATATCTATATATATATATATTATGGTGCCCCAGTAGAGCTTTATGTCTAGCAACGCCCCTGGACTAAGCCGAAAACAAAATGAATGAATGAATTTACAGTCATTAGTAAACTGCACAGTATTACTGGGAACTAAAATTCCAGTAAAGAAAATGACTGTAAAATTACACGTAAACTAACAATTACAATAGTGCTATAAAACAGTAGGTGTTCATTTTCAGTGCATTTGTAAATTTGACAGTATCACTGGGAACCAAAATTCCCATTAAAACATACTGTACAAATTACTGTAAAAATTACCAGTAAATTAATAATTACAGTTGTGCTATAAAATTGTAGTTGTCAATTTACAGTGCTTACGTAAATTTTACAGTATTACTGGAGACCAAAATTGCTTTTGTAAATTTTACAGTTTTACTGGGAAGCAAAATCCCTGTACAAAAAAAAAACAATGACTGTAAAAATGACAGATAAATTATCAATAACAATTGTGCTGTAAAACTGTAATTGTCAATTTACAGTGCTTTTGTAAAATCTTACAGTATTACTGGAAACCAAAATGGCTTTTGTACATTTTACAGTATTAATGGGAACCAAACTTCCCATTAAAATGCTGTAAAAATTACAAGTGAACTGTAAATTAACAATTGCATGTGGCAACGTTTCTCCAATCTTCTATTGTCCAGTTTTGGTGAGCCTGTGTGAATTGTAGCCTCAGTTTCCTGTTCTTAGCTGACAGGAGTGGCACCCGGTGTGGTCTTCTGCTGCTGTAGCCCATCCGCCTCAAGGTTGGACGTGTTGTGTGTTCAGAGATGCTCTTTTGCAGACCTCGGTTGTAACGAGTGCTTATTTGAGTTACTGTTGTCTTTCTATCAGCTGGAACCAGTCTGGCCATTCTCCTCTGACATCAACAAGGCATTTGCGCCCACAGAACTGCCGCTCACTGGATATTTCCTCTTTGTCGGACCATTCTCTGTAAACCCTAGAGATGGTTGTGCGTGAAAATCCCAGTAGATCAGCAGTTTCTGAAATACTCAGAGCAGCCCGTCTGGGAGCAACAACCACGTTCAAAGTCACTTAAATCCTCTTTCTTCCCCATTCTGATGCTGAATTGAACTGCAGCAGATCGTCTTGACCATGTCTACATGCCTAAATGCAGTGAGTTGCTGCCATTTAAGTGGCCAGTGAGGATATTTACTGTAAAATACAGTCATTTTCATAATGTAACATTAAAATACAGTAACATACTGCATAACTACATTAAAATATAGTGCAGATTACAGTGTCATTTACAAAAATCGTTAACAGTGTAGTTCAACCTTAGATTAACAACACTGCACTTAATGAACAAATGAAGTCTCCGAATGCTCCTGTAATTAAATCAGACCCTGTCAGTCCTTCATATCAGGTTAAAGCGATCACGTCGACAACAAATCAATGACTTCAGTCAACAAAGCTGATGAATGGAGAGCAGAAAACTGATGAAAGACGTGCTCTCCGGATCACCGGCTGTGGGAAAACGTGCTGAACGCATCCTAACAGCCAACAATCACGCTGATGGAACATTAATGGAGCGATTTTGCATTGCTGTCGGTCTTCATTTGGGTATTAAAATCAGACTCGAGTGCAGGCCGACTGGGAAAATCATTTTAGTGCTTGGCAAACGCTTTATAGATCACATTATGCTTTTAGATGGAAAGCATTGGAAGCTCAATGGCAGCCGTTTAATTCAGCGCTGAAGTTTAACACTGGGATTCACATCATGATGCTTTATTAGTAATAAACAGGACGCATGATTTGTCCTTTGTTTGCTTTTAAATCATAAAATACTGTTCAGATCTTTTATATTTATTATTATAAATGTATTTCAGACATTTGTCCTCCTGTGTGTGGCACTAGTTCCTTACACATCTCATCCAAAGCCTTCTGTTGTGGTTTTAATGTGATTTTTGACCGTTGTACACTGCATAAATATCTGTTTATGAACAATTTGCAGTATTTTGTAATTCGCAAGTGTTTATTTGCGGTTGTGAGTTGCATTATGGGATGTTGATCTCTCAGTGGCGCCCTTAGAAAAATTTCTTAGGGGTTGCCAGAAGAGGTCACACCAAATCTTGAGGTGGCACACAAAAAAAATAATGAATTCAGTGCACAAATAAAGGTATATGAGCTGTCACTGGGGCAGTACCTATTCAAAAGGTACATATTTGTACCTGAAAGGTCCATAACGGTCCCTCAAAAGGTACTTTTTAGGTACATTTGGGTACTAATATCCATCTTTTAGGTACCACTGTGGACTCTTTGGGTACAAATATGTACCTGTTTAAAGGTACTGCCCCAGTGACAGCTCCTGTACCTTTATTTCTGAGAGTGTGTAATGTTATATTTTTGTTTCTGTTAAAGGAAATAATGTGCTTTTAATGCATTTAATCTAGAAATATTGCAATTTATTCCCGGAAATAATTTAGCAAGTACATGTGCAAACCAAATAAAAAACAATATTTATTTTAAAAACAATTTGTCATATATATAATTACTGTACAGCATACAGTATATGCCATGTCTAAAATTAATGACAATTAATTAATTAAACAAACAAGTAAAAAACTAAACAAAAGGCATTACTATACACACACACACTCACTATACAGACCCTAATAATATCATTTATCCATATTCCTTTTTGAGCCATGATAATAATAATACAGCTTCTTCTATTGATGTACCTTAAGGTAAATATTCAATTGCCATTGCTGTCTATTGAAGATGAATGCGTGCTGTCAACAATGATCGGGGAGGAGGAGGGGCAGTGAATCAACTACGTCAGTTGCACCAATCAATCCATACAATTCAGTGGCAGTTATTTATTTATTTATTGAAAATTTGAATTCACGCAAGTACATTTAAATTAATAATATCAACAGCAAAATCATACTGGGGTGGCCAGAGTTTACTGTGATCTCTGCTCTGTCCAATTCTGATGTTAAAAATTCAACTCTACAGCTTAACAAAGTGACTTGTATTGACATCATTCGAAATCATATAATGTATAAGAGATAATATCTAGAGAAATGAGTCTGTAAAAAAACAGAAAATGTGCTGCAGTTTATTACAAGGTTTCTGTAGTGTAATATACAACACCAACCCAGACAATACAGCACTGCACACTATTACACATGTTCATAAAAGTCATTTTTTTGTAACTTTTCAAGGTTCAAAGTTGTTGTGAAGGAAGATCAATGTCTTATAATGTAATTCATTCATTCATTTTCCTTTCGGCTTAGTCCCTTTATTAGGCCCAATCCCAATTCTATTGTTGTACCCCTTCCCCTTGGCCCTTAAAACCGAGTGTGAAGGGGAAGGGCTTCAAAATTTACCCCTAAGAATTGGGACAGCACTACAGCACCTGCACACGTCATCATTTGTCATCGCGATCTCTTGCTTCATATGAGATCAGACGATGGCGACTGCTGTAGTTATTCCAGTCGTGTTATTTTTTGGTGTTTATCTTCAGGAAATCACTGAAGGCAGATATTATGTTATCATAACGATCTAATGTGGCAATAACATTGTAACTATACTGCACATGTAAACACCAAAAACAGCATTAACATTATAGCAGACACTGTAAACAGCTCATTCTCAGACACTAGACTTTTCTGACAGGGTGTTCGAGTGTCATCGAGTGTCAGAATGTTGTGGGACTGCTGTACAGGAGTTATTATTAGGGATTACAGATTGCCAAATTTAGCGTTTTTCAATAAAAGCATGACAGTAAAACATGAACGCGGTGATGAAAATATTTAAACATGTGTTCGTATGTTGTAAAAATTCATAATAATGACAAAAAAAATACTAATTTGTGGCTCTCCTTACTTCCGGGTGCAGCGAAACTGCTGCTGTAGCTGGTGCATTCTGGGAAAGTTTCTTATCCCTTGGTTTCGAGGGGTAGAATTGGGATTAGGCCTTAATCTGGGGTCGTCACAGCGGAATGAACCGCCAACTTATCCAGCATATGTTTTACGCAGCAGATGCCCTTTCAGCTGCAACCCATCACTGGGAAACACCCATACACGCTCATTCACACTCATACACTATGGATAATTTAGATTACCCAATTCCCCTATAGCACATGTGTTTGGACTGGGGGGGAAACCAGAGCACCCGGAGGAAACCCACGCCAACATGGGGAGAACATGCAAACTCCATACAGAAATGCCAACTGACCCAGCCGGGGCTCAAACCAGCAACCTTCTTGCTGTGAGGCAATCATGCTACCCACTGTGCCACCGTGCAGCCCTCATAATGCAATTCAAAAGCAGAAATAAACGGGGAAAAAATAAGATGAATCAGAAAATATGGAAAAATGCTAATTTACGAATATGTTTTTAGCGTAGCTCATTCAGCACAGTGTTATGATGCGTTCACAGCAGACGCGTAAATAGACACGTGAACATTCCGAGTTTACTCGCTTCATTTACGGCAAATTCACTTCACAATAAACGCAGATTCGCATCATGGGCTCTGCGGTGACTGTAGCTTTGTTGCTAAATGGCTAACATGTTTTTTAATCAAGAGTTTAGCTGTGCTTTAGGAAGGCTGAAAAACAGGGTAGATTCGTTCGGCGCCATGTCTGAGTCCACTAGATCCTTTCAGAGGTGCAGCAGCTCTGTGAGTTCATCAACTCCTCCTGAAACTATATCTGGATGATGGAGGCTTTCAGCGGTGCTTCCGACTGAGCCAAGCAAAGTTTGATGAGCTGTTGTTCTGTGTCGGCAGGAGGATTTCCTCTCGGGACACCAACAACAGGCGCTACATCATAATCACACCCCTACAGAGCAAGCTCCTGATTGGCTAATGCGGTGTGAATGTCCGCTAAAGTTTAGATTTTCCAACTTGAGCGATTCTCCCGATAAAATCAGGGGTCGCCACAGCGGAATGAACCGTAAACTTTTCCAGCATATGTTTTTCACAGCGAATGCCCTTGAGCGATTCTCACGATTCGCACGTTAAGCAGGTCAAACACGTAAAACTTAATAAACGCTTAATCGCGTCATTCAATCTGCCTCATTTATGCCAATAGCACCTCAGGATGTCTATTCGCATCTTTGCATCGACTTAACATGGAACTCACTCGCGCTTGATGCTTTATCCGCGCATCTGGTGTGGACGAGCTGCAATATGCTCAAAACCTGCCGGAACTACTTTAGCTGTGCATTTATCTTAAAGGGCACCTATGGTGAAAAATCTCCTTTTCAAGCTGTTTGGACAGACATATGTGTAGGTATAGTGTACAGATCGTCATATTGGGATGATATAAACACACCCAGTCCCTTATTTTCAATTTAACAACCTAAAAACGGTGGACCAATTGGAGCGGTTTTGAGACCGACCGCAACTTGACGTAGGAGTGCGGTCCCCCCGCCCACCAATATTGATTGACAACTGCATATTACCATATCCTCAGTATGTTGTTTCACATCCACCATTTTCAGCATGTGTGAGTCAAAGTGACGTCACCAAAGGAACACCCTTGCTCTTTTTTTAGATGTAAGGCTCATTGGACTCAACATTCACCAAGTTATCTCTCTCCTCGTCTTTGCATTTCCTGCGGTCACAGAAGCTCCCTGTCATCTTAACTAGGTGCAGCTGGAAAGTGTGAGCGCGTTGCCTCACGTGCGCGTCCCTTCATTGGAAATAACGAACTAACGATGCGCAACGCCATGCATTTTGCGGTGTTGCGGATGAAAGTGAGGACCGGGGGGTTCGCTTACTATTCTGCCGCCTAGGTCGCCTCTATGGATGCGCTGGCCCTGCTCAGGACACTTCATATTTCTGCCGCGCCACAGAGCGTTATCTGAATGGTTTCATTTTAAATAACATGCGAATGTGCGCGTCTGGTGTGCCGTGTCGTGGCTATTAGCAGCACATCCGGTGTATGACGCCCTTTAGTTGTAGCCTCAAGCAGGTCGTACACCAGATGCGCCGCTCGGCAACACGCAGCATCGCGCCACACAGCGGCATGCATTTCTGAATTATAAACATAAGTTTCTATCAGGGGACACACACCGGAGCCGCAAGTGTGCGATACTATCAACTGTCATGTGCGCGCCGTGTCGCGGTGCATCCAGTGCATGATGCCCTTCAGTCAAAGTTAATTCAGTGTGCTTGGTTATTAGTCTCGGTGTAGGCTACAAGCTCAGAGCTTTAAACTAACACACAGTTGGCTGTAAAACTATACAAAGACACAAATGATTTTGTACTCTCTGCTTGGTCTGTGTCCGAGTCGTACATGTACAGCTGAATGCTGGTCCTCTCACTCATGTTGCTTCTCTCTGTCTGCCTGTCTGTAGCCATACGCCAGCTCTTGGCTCCGCCCCCTTGTTAAGTTGGGCGGGAAGTCGAAACTAATTTTCATGTGAAGCAACACGCCTCTAAAACAGTGAACTGTGTACACGCCCCCAAAATGACACTTTTTAACACATCATAATAAAAAAATCTGAATTGTGTTTTGAACTGAACCTAAACTGGCACACTCAGAAGAACCATAATATTAATATTACATCTTAAAAAAGGGGTAAAATAGGTGCCCTTTAAAATAATGACACACCTTAGAATGAACCGAGAATCAAGCATTTAAAAGTCATGTAGTATAAATCTGAATAATGTATTTTTCATAATTATTTGACGTGACAAATTAGTAATCAGTTAAAAAGAAAATCCCCATTGTGACGTCAGCTATGCTTACAGACACCGATTTTATGTTCATTTCATGTTCATTCATTTATGTTCTTTTCATCTTAGTCTATTTAATCATCATGGGTTGCCACAGCGGAATGAACCGCCAACTTATCCAGCACATGTTTTACGCAGCGAATGCCCTTCCAGCTGTAACCCATCACTGGGAAACACCCATACTCTACGGCCAGTTTAGCCTTCCCAATTCCCCTATAGCGCATGTGTTTGGACTGTGGGGAAAACCGGAGCACCAGAAGGAAACCCACGCCAACACCAGGAGAACATGCAAACTCCACACAGAAACGCCAACTGACCCAATCACTAACCAGCGACTTCCTTGCTGTGAGGTGATTGTGCTACTCACTGCGCCACCGTGCAGCCCCCTTACAGACATTTAACTTTTCAAAAAAGATCTCTTCACTAGAGTAAAGTGTGGCAACCATCCACACTCTCCTGTCCTTCTATTATCCACTAACATAGTCAGATTTATGTAGATTTATGTTAATTAGGTCAAAGGTATGAGCAAACGTTAGAAGATGGAATGCGTCATTGTTCAGCTCTTGGTTTATTAGTCACATCCTGCACATGATTCAAGCGGACACACATACAACGGTACTGGTGTCTCATGCTAGTGTGTCGAGTCAAAGATAGTCTATTTCGGGATTTTTACAATTCAAGATGAAAACCCAAACACGTGTGCGTGTGTGTGTGTGGCCTGATGAAGTGACAGTGTTGGGTAAATGTTTCATAGGAGATGAACAGAAAAAAAGCTGACCAAATGAAAACACATGGACTTTTGAACTGGGGTCCATCATCCGATCCAGTTAAGACACACACACACACACACACACACACACACACACACACACACAC
>CAIGQZ010002445.1:1379670-1389670 GCA_903798205.1 Danio tinwini | reverse complement strand
TACGGCCAATTTAGTTGATCAATTCCCCTATAGCGCATGTCTTTGGACTGTGAGGCAAACCGGAGCACCCGGAGGAAACCAACGCCAACATGGGGAGAACATGCAAACTCCACACAGAAACGCCAACTGGCCAAGCCGGGATTTGAATCAGCGACCTTCTTGCTATGAGGCGACAGTGCTAACCACTAAGCCCCCGTATCTTATTAGTAATAATAAAGTGACTTGGGAAGTAGCCAGGTTTTCCTCCAAGCAGTATCAGAATACAGTATCAGTATCAGAAGCAGTATTGATTTGATTAAAGATGTAACTGAGAAAGTTTTTCTTCCATTGTACAGCAGTAGAAGGGTCTAGAGGAGGAAAAACAGAAGGATAGGAGATACCTTGACATAAAGCCAAGACAGTAAACGGGCATGGTTTTCTCTCTATCAGATGACATCATCAATGACAACAGGAAGTGAAGTCGGAGCCAGAGCTGAAGCCGCTCGACACAGGCCTCTAAATACACCGTGAAACAAGCTCTGCATTTTTGACATTTTTCACATTATCTCCATCTCAAGATCTGCAGCCGACTGAGACGTTCATATTGGAGGTATGTTAAAAGAAGATTACTGTATGTTAAAGCACTCAGCTAATGAAATAAACACTCGCTTTGAGTCGTCGTGGATGATTAGCATTGCATCATCTCTGAGAGCAAAATCTGTCAGTATAGTTCGCAAGTTCGTAGCATTAAGTCTTAACAAATGTGATCTCATATGTAATATCTTCTACGGCATGCTTGGTTGTTGAAGCTAAGCTAATGTGATTGAGTTTAATAAAGCATGCTGGTGTACTGTCATGCTAATAGCTTGTTTATATAATATTTCATAATTAATATTGCTTTTATTGTCTGTGTTTAATGTCTTATTCGTATTCCCTGTATTGTTTATTTTGAATGAGCTAGCTGTTTAGTTTTGGTTTGAGTTCTTGAGAGACGTTTGCTCTTATCCTGTTTATTTGACATGTCTTTATGTCATGTACTAGAGCGTGCTGAGGCTCATCCTGACAGACACAACTCATGATGGACGCCTTTAAACGCATGGCTCTCCTATTACCTGCAGTCCTGTTCACTGCAGGTAGGACACTTGTTACTGTTATATTGTGTGCAGTAATTAAAATAAATGTTTAATATTTCTACAAGAAATCGCTTCTGCTCTCCTGCACATTAGTCACCTGTTTCAAATGTTATCACCCGATTGAATGGGCGTTATCAGTGGTTATCAGCTGATAGATATGGGCCAGTAGAGGCCTTCTGCGCCTACTAGTAGGCTCAGAAGGCTGCTATCATCCATCTACAAGGTTAATCAGCTATACTAATAAAGAAGACTCCAGATCCAGATTGGTGTTACTGTGATGGTAGGGTTTAGCACTGGGGTAGGGGTAGAAGTTAATAAAATGCAATTAATGGGGAATTTAATTAATGATATAAATAATTATTGTGGTTAATCAGCTATACCAATAGAGAAGACTCCAGATCCAGATCTGTTTTTACAAAACTATGACGGTTGGGTTTAGGGTTGAGGGGTTACATGTTAATAAAATATAATTAATGGGAAAATTAATTAATAATATAAATAATTCTTGTTCACTTCCGGCCGCAGCGGTATGTGATCTATGGCTGATTAACCATGTGGATGACTGATAACAACCTTCTGAAACTACCAGTAGGCGCAGAAGGCCCCCTACTGGCCCATATCTATGAGATGATAACCACTGATTACGCCCATTCAATCAAGTGATAGCATTAAAATCGGCTGCATTAGTCTAATGTTTAAAAATACATCAGTAATACTATACTTTAGGCAAGGCAAAGCAAGTTTATTTATATAGCACATTTCATACACAGGCGATGCAGTGGCGCAGTAGGTAGTGCTGTCGCCTCACAGCAAGAAGGTCGCTGGTTCGAGCCTCGGCTGGGTCAGTTGGCGTTTCTGTGTGGAGTTTGCATGTTCTCCCTGCATTCGCCTGGGTTGCATCCAAACACGTTACAGGTGAATTGGGTAGGCTAAGTTGTCCATAGTGTATGAGTGTGTGTGTGGATGTTTCCAAGAGATGAGTTGCGGCTGGAAGGGCATCTGCTGCGTAAAAACGTGCTGGATAAGTTGGCGGTTCATTCCGCTGTGACGACCGCAGATTAATAAAGGGACTAAGCTGAAAAGAAAATGAATGAATTTTTTACACAATTGTCTTAAAAGGGAAATTTTTAATTATTTTTATTATTTTGGGGTTATCACCTTTATTGGACAGGACAATAGAGAGAATTGACAGGAAAGTGTGGGGAGCAGAGAAAGGGGAAGGATTGGACCTCGAGGTGGGAATCGAACTCGGGTTGCCGTGAACACTGGAGTGCATGTGTCGATGCACTTTCCACTATGCCCTTCCACTAAGCAAGATCAAATAAAAGCATAAAAAATAAAAACGACAAAGAATAGAAATGATTAAAATGTGTTAAAAGAAATGAAAAAGAAAAGACAGAAGTCACAGCACAGAGCAAACTCAGTAAAGACACATTAAACTTTAGTCTAGATTAGATTTGAATTAGATTTTCTGATTCTTATTAATGTGTTTATCTGTATTGTAAACAGCTGTGCTGCACTGTAAAAAAAGTAATATGACAAGAAGTCACGAAAACAAATGCCTTAATGTTACTTTAACTAATATTAATCGGTTAATCAGGTTTCAACTCAATTATTTTTGTTGTGCAAAGTTTAACTTAATTATTTTAATATAAGTTGAGATAACTCTAAAAGTTAATTTGATTCAACAAAAAAACATTTAGGCTGCAATAATTTTCAGTGTACTTCTTATTTTTGACAGTAAAGACTTCATTAATTTAGCAAAAATGGTTCCCTTTTCTATCAAATGCATTCTGCTGATCAAGTAATTCTAAAAGAATTAAATGTATCTGATAATGTGAATGCATAGAGCTTGCACACTGTAAAAATCGATGAGTTGCTTTACTTTAAAAATGTGAGTTAACCCGTTGCCTTAAAAACAAGTTGACTTTATTTAAAAAGTGAGTAAATCCATTGTAGCTTGGAACAGTTAAGCTGAATTGCCTTAATTATTAGAATTATGCACATCATTCATTCATTCATTTTCCTTCGGCTTAGTCTCTTATTCATCAGGGGTCGCCACAGCAGAATGAACCGCCAACTATTCCATTATATGTCACACCTGCCATCACTCCCGTTTTTCCCGGGAGTCTCCTGTAATTCAGAACCATCTATCACCACCCTCCCATTTTGTTATTTCTCCTGGAAAACTCTTGTAATTTCACCACCACCAACCTCTCTGGTCCTCAGCTTTTTGGTACAGTCTGTAACACCGCCCGGCATAGATTTTATTGGACATCACAGCAGCCACCTGAAACTCGCTCCATAGTACAGTTACTAACCCGGTTCTCAACATAGTTTCAGATGTTGGCAGGTATGGTATAAGTTTTACGCAGCGGATGCCCTTCCACTGGAAAACACCCACACTCATTCACACACACACACTCATACACTATGGCCAATTTAGTTGATTAATTCCCCTATAGTGCATGTGTTTGGACTGTGGTAGAAACCAGAGCACCTGGAGGAAACTCACGCCAACACGGGGTGAACATGCAAACTCCACACAGAAACGCCAACCAGTGACCTTCTTGCTGTGAGGCCACAGTGCTAACTACTGAGACACTGTGCCACCCACACATAATTAATTTACTTAATAATTTTAGGGCAATTGGTTTACTCACTTTTTAAAGTAAGGCAAACGAACAGCTTTTTACAGTGCAGTTGAAGGCAAAATTATCAACCCTTGTGTGAAATTTGTATTATTAGTCAAATATGTGATGTTTAACAGAGCAACGTCATGTTTCACAGTACTTTGCTTTTGTATTTGTCTTCTGGAGAAAGTTTTATTTCTCTTAGTTTAGTGTTAGTTATAATATTTCAAATTTATTTTAAGGTCAATATTATTGTCCCCCTTAAGAATGACCCCATTGACTTGCCTAAATAACCTAGCTAAGCCTTTAAATGTCACTTTAAGCTGAATACTAGTATCTTGAAAAATATCTAGTCTAATATTATGTGCTGTCATCATGGCAGAATCTAAAGAAACGACTTATTAAAACTATTACATTAAAAAAAGTGTTGAGAAACATCTCTCTGTTAAACAGCACTTTCACAGGAGAGCTACATTACAGTGTACAAACTGTTCCGATTAAGTTAACTTAATTATTTTTACACATTTAAGTTAATTGAACTTAAAACAATTAAGTTATCCCCCCCAAAAAAAACATGAGAGGTGTTGTTTCAATTTATTTTAAATAAGTAGCAGCATAATAATGATGTCTCGTCTGTCTGTTCAGCTTCAGGAGCAGGAGTCTGCCAGGGCCTTCAGTCTGTGTCTGTCTTGCTGAACCAGCCTTATATGTTTCTTTGCAACGCCGGCCACTGTGATTATGCCGAATGGAGGAAGAGTCTCCCTACAGACGCAACTATTGCCAGATACAAAAACCAGCTCTGCTCAATCGAAGATGCTTTTACAGAGGAATTCGGCTGTGATGAAAACCACCTGACTCTCAAACAAGCAAAACACGCTGATCTGGGGAAGTTTGAGTTTATCTGTGATGGGACTACAATCCAAATTAGGCTCGACGTTTTGTGTAAGTATATACTGCACCTCAGTCATGCACTGACAGTCAGTCATTTGGAATATTGACGATTTTTGTGGAAACATTTTGTTCGGGATTTATTTTGATGAATAGTTTAATAATTTAGGGGTTAATAATTCTAACTTCAAATGTGTGTATGTGTGTGTATATACTGTATATATTCATTCATTCATTTTCTTAGTCCCTTTATTAATCTGGGGTCACCACAGCAGAATGAACCGCCAACTTATCCAGCATATGTTTTACGCAGCGGATGCCCTTCCAGCTGTAACCCATCACAGGGAAACATCCATACACACTCATTCACACTCATACACTAAGGACAATTTAGCCTACCCAATTCCCCTATAGTGCATGTGTTTGGACTGTGGGGGAAACCGGAGCACCCGGAGAAAACCCACGTCAACACAGGGAGAACATGCAAACTCCACACAGAAACGCCAACTGACCCAGCTGAGACTCGAACCAGCGAACTTCTTGCTGTGAGGCGACAATCAGTATTATTATTTAATAAAATTATTTAATTTCCACTTGAGCCCCTGCCCCTTAAAAGGTCTCTGCACATCCCTGCTCCTGGCCTCCATTTCCCACAACCCTTTGCTCTGATTGCCATTCCCTCTGTTTTCCATCACCAGGGCTGTGTCTGAAATAATACATTTAAATAGTGCACTATTTGAGCAAGCAGCCATTTGTAGTAGTGTCTGAAACCATAGTGCACTCAATCAATGAACTGCAATAACAAGTGTACATCTGTGCAGTGCATTCCAAACTGGATATATTGCACTCTAAGGAACACTTTAGAGCAGTGGTCACCAAACTTGTTCCTGGAGGGCCGGTGTCCTTCAGATTTTAGCTCCAACCCTAATCAAACACACCTGAACAAGTTAATCAGGGTCTTACTAGGTATACTTGTAACACCCAGGCAGGTGTGTTAAAGCAAGTTGGAGCTAAACCCTGCAGGGACACCAGCCCTCCAGGACCGTGATTGGTGACCCCTGCTTTAGAGTGAAAACAATCATAGCTGCTGTAACTCCACGGGTCCTACACCACCCAACCCGCTCTGAGCTGGTATCGAACTGGCGACCTTCCGCATGGGAGTCGGTTGCTCTACCAAGGAGGCTAAAGACCATGGCCTCTAGTGTCTGTCGCTAGAGCACCTTTAGAGGTCAGAGTGAGGTTTACCTGCACAGCACTTACTAGCTGGCCTCCGTTACATTGCCATATTGTTGTTTCAACTGAACTGTGGTCAAAACAGACCACTTTGAAGGGCCCTTTGGAATAAAGGATTTTGAGGGATAAAACTGATGGACACTTCAGACTATGATCATTTGTGTGAGAAAGTTTGGTGTCACACGCTGCATTAAATTCGGATGGCTCATCCCCCAGAGGGACCCTCGGAAGGGATTAGGGCAAAAGGATGAGCCCTTTTGAATGGAACCCACTTCTGATACACTCAATGGCTAGAAAATACCCATAACGCACAGTGAAAGTGCATGCACTGATTTTCGACATTTGGCCACAAGATGGCAGAGTTTAGTTTTAAATTGTAATAATAATATCCAAAATGTAGCCATCAGCATATGATGGTCAGCTAATTTAACGTTTCTGATTTTCCCTACAGACGCTGTGAAGGTGCACGCAGTGGAGAAGGAGAACATCACTCTGGATTGTACTGCGCTCAGTGAAAAAGACCTGACGTGGCTTTTCAATAATGGGACAGCTCTCCATTATAAAAAGGGTGGATCAATAACCCCTGGGAAAGGCTTTGAAGGAAGAGTTTTGGTGGAGAAGGATAGTTTCAGGACCGGCAATTTCTCCCTGACCATCACTGACCTCCGCAGCACAGATGGAGGAGTTTATCACTGTTTTGTGGACCAGGAGACCACTAAAGGATACCCACACACATACAAGCTGCATGTTGACGGTAAATCCAGTCCAATCTCATTTTCAGATTCATTGTAGGGTTGTAGAGATGATTATTAAATTATATATATTTATACAGTTGAAGTCAGAATTATTAACCCCCAGAATTATTAGCCCTCCTGATTTTTTTTCCCCCCAATTTCTGTTTAACGGAGAGCAGATGTTTTCAATACATTTCTAATCGTAATAGTTTTAATAACTCATTACTAATAACTGATTCCTTTTCTCTTTGTCATGATGACAGCCCATAATATTAGACTAGATATTCTTCAAGACACTAGTATTCAGCTTAAAGTTACATTTAAAGGCTTCACTAGATTAATTAGAGTAAAGTTAGTGTAATTAGGCAAGTCATTGTGAAATTCTGTCGTATGGCACTGCGAAAAGGTGTGGGATTAAACTAAATGATTAGACATTTAAACAGAGAGTGATTGGTCCATATTTTAAATTTCTGTGCAGAGAGGTCATGTTTTGATGGTCTCACGCAGTCACGTGATGCGATGTCAGAGTTCACCAAGCTTGAACTTTCCAAAGCAATGACCTGTGAAACTGTGAAACCCAGGTTCCTCTGGTTGCAATTCCCGAATTTTAATTGGCAATTGTAATGGGTTATTTTGGTTCAATTTCGATTTTCCCATCCATCGCAGAACCCGGGGGGGGACCAGAGTAACTGCTCCAGCTTGGCCTCCCCAGGTCCCAAACTGCAAGCTTGCATTTCTGGTCTGTCACATTCGCATGCTTATGAATGGAAGTCTATGGGTTGAAAAGTGCAGCGTGACCGCAGCTTAACAGTGGTTTGTTTTGTTGACAATCCAAAATAAATATAGCTTAAGGGAGCTAATAATATTGACCTTAAAATGGGTTTAATAAATTGAAAACTGCTTTTATTCTAGCCGAAATAAAACAAATAAGACTTTCTCCAGAAGAAAAAAAATATTATAGGAAATACTGTCATCATTTAACATCATTTGGGAACTAATTGAAAAAGAAAAGAAAAACACAGGAGGGATTTCCAATATTTTTCTTCTGAAAAAAGCTTAGCTGGAATAAAAAAACAAATAATAAAAAAAAACAATTTTAAGGTCAATATTATTGACCCCCCCCCCCTCCCCGTTTTTTCGATTGGCTGCAGAACAAACCACTGTTTTCCAATCACTTGCCTAATTAACCTAATTAACCTAGTTAAATATATATATATTTTTATTTTAATACTAAAAATGTTATAAAAACCTGAACTTATTAAAATACGTTAAAACAAAAGTCTTGACTTTTTTTGTCATTAATTTCTTTTACAGTGTGTGTGTGAACAAAAAATCAAATAAACATTAAAATAAAAGTATATAAGTAGCTCCCAAGCATAGATATTGTTCTACTTATTTTTTAATCTCTTTATAATTTTATATTTCCATCATTTTTTTGTTATTCTGCATCTTATTTTGACTTGTTTTTATTCATTCAGAGAAACGGTACCAGACAGACTCTGCCTGCACTGAAGCATCTGATCATAAGACCATCATCATCATCATTTTGGCTCTTATCGTGATCATCTTGGTCATCTGCATTTCAGTTTTGGGGATTCTCCATTATAAAGCATGCAGTCAGATTCAGAACCGTGAACCAACTTCTGAAACTCCACCCATGCTGCTTAATAACAACACAACACCAGCCAATAACAGCACTCCATTAATAGAGCTTTCTGTTCAGGAGAGCAGCACAATGAAACCTGACAGCAGCGTTACTACATTTTACACCGCAGAATGAAGTCTGTAAAACCTCTGCCCTTTAAAATCCAGCATTACACCCTACGATTATTGTGTTTATTTCTATGAGAATTTATTTATTATTTGAATGAGAAACGGGACCTCGTTTACGTCCACATTACAGTAAATCTACATTACCACAGCCAGCATTCAGCTATAAATATAGTTCACATCAGCATTCGATAGAGATGGGATGAGGGAACAATACAGCACAATATACAGCACAGTAATACAGTTAATTCACTAGATGGCGGTACAGTTCAGAGGTTAAAGCAATAGTGCAACCAAAAATGAAAATTACCCCATATTAATAACATGTTTGGGTTAAATATTTAATTAAAGATAAAAGGGATACACCTGTGGCTACTGGGCATGATGCACACATCCATACAGCACAAGTTTGTGGCATTGCTCAACAATAACTACAGTTTTTACATTACTGTAAGGGGTGGGTTTAGGGATGGGGTCAGTAAAGCACAATGAATCTTTTTCATTCTTTCATTTTCCTTCGGCTTAATCCCTTTATTTATCAGTGGTCACCACAGCGGAATGAACCACAGACTATTCCAGCATATGTTTTACGCAGCGGATGCCCTTCCAGCTGCAACAAAGTACTGGGAAACACTCATACATACTCATTCACACACACACACACTCATACACTACGGACAATTTAGCTCATCTATCCACTTATAGCCCATGTGTTTGGAGCACTCGGAGCACATGCAACACGGGAAGAACATGCAAACTCCACACAGAAATGCCAACAGACCCAGCCGGGACTCGAACCAGTGGCCTTCTTGTTGTGAAGCAACAGTGCTAACCCTTGAGGCACCGTGTCGCCTAATTAGAAACTGAGATGAAAATATAGTATACAGTACACCTGTTATAGTATATTGTTTACTTTAAGAGTGTGTTAGGTTTAAAATATTTAAGACCATGTTTTATATATATATATATATATATATATATAGAGAGAGAGAGAGAGAGAGAGAGAGAGAGAGAGAGAAAAAAATATATATAATTATTAATTTTTTTTCAATGCAACTGTCTGATCCAATACTCCTTTTTATATTAGTTGCAGTTTTGGCTTTGGCACTGACTAATCTAATGTATATGCACAAATTTATAATTGTATAGCATCCTATAAAAAACAAGTGTATGTGAATGTATGTTCTTTGAATCATATAAAAGCAGGCTTGTTAAGCAGAAGAGACTTCTTTACAAATCTTCCTGTTAAAACTCCAGACCAGTATTGTGCATTTATATCGCTCTTTCACCAATAAAAACACTCCAATATGTTGGCCTTCTGTTCTTTTTTTATTATTATTTGTTAGTATGTGTTATTGTTTGCATTACTGTGCGTCAAATTTAATGTAAATGTTACATGTAAATGTGCTTTAATATATGCAGAAAGCTTTGAATACAATTTTCTGATATACTGTAATACTGCTTGTGTGAATATAAACTCTAAAAATGTGTGACAGATGTTTCGTCCTCATTTGTCTCTATGTATATACACTCACCGGCCACTTTATTAGGTATAATAATAAACTGCTTGTTAGAGCACATTTCTAATCAGCCAATCACATGGCAGCAGTTCAATGCATTTAGGCATGTA
>CAIGQZ010002445.1:1352327-1363730 GCA_903798205.1 Danio tinwini | reverse complement strand
CTCCGTTATGGATGTGACATCTCTCTGTTATGGATGTGACATCTCTCCGTTATGGATGTGACATCTCTCCGTTATGGATGTGACATCTCTCTGTTATGGATGTGACATCTCTCCGTTATGGATGTGACATCTCTCTGTTATGGATGTGACACCTGTATATAATTGCCACTTGTGTGATTTTGGCTAATTAAATATAATAGTTTTAAACACTGACAGATACATTTGAGCATTTTTAAAGTACTGTAAAATACTTGCTTACACACAAAATGTAGAAACGCTGTCTCTATTTTGTGAAAACTTTATTTTTTTTTTCATGGCAAGGTTGACATTTGCATGGAATTGCTCAGTAGTACTTATTATACTTATTAGTATACATGTTTCCTTTATTCTTCTTTATGTAATCACTTTAAATTACCATTATGTATGGCTATATAAATAAACTTGCCTTGCCTTACAGTATTAAAGTTAAGCACCATACTATGGTGAAGTGTATTACATTTACTAATTTTTCGCAGACGAACACAACACAGCCACACAAATGCACTCTACTAGCGGGTTATCCTGCTACAGGAAAGCTAATGTGCTACATGTGAAGGAAGAGTTGTTTATTCCGGTTATTATACGTGACAAATGTTAATGTATGGCTGAACCGCACACTTTAACCCCTGCGGAGGAGCCAGTGACCCAAATGCGCTGTTGGAAAGCGGCAGATTTGAGAGTGATTTACTGTGAAAAGGTCACCATCTGCCCGCAGCGACCCCTGATCCAGATCCCGGAGCCTCCTGTTCCCTTCTGAGGGCACTCATGCTGTATGTATGGGCACAGAGCCTACCTCAGCGGCGCCCACTGCTGTTCCCGCAAAGTTCAGCTGATGAAACACACACACGATGAACCGCTGGTTAAGATCTTCAGGAGAGATTGATAATTACGGACTGGTGTCTGGTGGCTGGAAATGAGATTTGATGGTTTGGGCATGCCTGGACAACATTATAGCCTACACACAGCAGGTTTGGGTTTCTTGGATGAATGATCTGTTTTGATGTAATAAAATATGTCCATTACCGATCGACCTTGCTCATTTAATACTTTGCATGTTTTATATACACACTAATAAACGTCTGTTTTATCGTCGCTGAAACGTATTGAATAACCAATCGACCGCACTGCACTCTGGTGGTGAGACTGAAGCATTGACTTTTGTTTCTTCAGTGATGGTTCCACGAACATTCATTCATTTTCTTTTCGGCTTAGTCCCTTTATTTAATGGGGGTCGCCACAGCGGAATCAACCGCCAACTTATCCAGCATATGTTTTATGCAGCGGATGCCCTTCCAGCCGCAACCCATCTCTGGGAAACACCCATACACACTCATTCACACTCATACAATTCACCTGTACCTCATGTGTTTGGACTGTGGGGGAAACCGGAGCACCCGGAGGAAACCCACGCCAACACGGGGAGAACATGCACACTCCACACAGAAATGCCAACTGACCCAGTCGAGGCTCGAACCTGCGACCTTCTTGCTGTGTTAGATTATAATACTCTTAATGACACTTTTAAAATTAAATGGTTGATTGAATTTATGAAGAATAGAGACACTTATTTCAATGTATTTCCTAATTATATATTCAATACTCTGTTATGGCGGCTCTCTAGACTTTTTGTTGAAATGTAATTTTTCTGTTGACAAAATTCCAGTTAAATTGGCTATTTTCATAGACAAGCTCTTCTATCATGGAAATTGGTATATAAACACAATTTCATATGGAGTACCAAGGGTGTTTTATTTAAAAAACAAATCTTTATTTGATCAGAATTGGTTAAGTAGTGGTATTCTGTTAGCGAGGGAGTTAATTAACCCTTATGGATATTTGTTATCTTATACTGACTTTCTTACAAAAAAAAAATACTGGTTAAACCGAGAGAATTCGCTATTGTTTTGGATAGCCCTGCTGAAAAATCCCGCTTAAACCAGTCTAGATGGTTGGCTGGTTTTAGCTGGTCGACCAGCCTGGTTTTAGAGGGGTTTGGCCATTTCTAGGCTGGTTTCCAGCCATTTCCTGCCTGGTCTTAGCTGGTCAGGCTGGGAGATGACTAGCTAAAACCAGCTTGACCAGCCTAGCAAGGCTGGGAACCCAGCCAAAACCAGCTATGTCTAGCTTAAACCAGGCTGGTCAAGTTGGTTTTAGCTGGTCATTTTCCAGCCTGACCAGCTAAGACCAGGCTGGAAATGGCTGGAAACCAGCCTGGAAATGGTCAAACCCCCTCTAAAACCAGACTGGTCGACCAGCTAAAACCAGCCAACCATCTTAGGCTGGTTTAAGCTGGATTTTTCAGCAGGGAGGGTGTGGTTTTGTTTTTTAAAAAACTGTAATTTAGAAGGGATTATCACAGATAATACTTGTGAAATTTGTTTTTCAATCTCCCGTTTCACCACATCCCAAAAATGCTCTATTGGATTGAGCTCTGGTGACTGTGGAGGCCATTTGAGTACAGTGAACTCATTGTCATGTTCAAGAAACCAGTCTGAGATGATTGGTGCTTTATGATTCACCCTTTATCTAGAAGGAGATGGGTACACTGTGATCATAAAGGGATGGACATGGTCAGCAACAATACTCAGGTAGGCTGTGGCGTTGACACCATGCTCAATTGGTACTAATGGACCCAAAGTGTGCCAAGAATATATCCCCCACACCATTACACCACCTCCACCAGCCTGAACCGCTGATACAAGGCAGGATGGATCCATGCTTTCATGTTGTTGAGGCCAAATTCTGAGCCGAGCATCTGAATGTGTCAGCAGAAATGGAGACTCATCAGACCAGGCAACGTTTCTCCAATCTTCTATTGTCCAGTTTTGGTGAGCCTGTGTGAATTGTAGCCTCAGTTTCCTGTTCTTAGCTGACAGGAGTGGCACTCGGTGTGGTCTTCTGCTGCTGTAGCCCATCCTCCTCAAGGTTAGACGTGTTGTGTGTTAAGAGATGCTCTTCTGCAGACCTCGGTTGTAACGAGTGCTTATTTGAGTTACTGTTGCCTTTCAATCAGCTGGAACCAGTCTGGCCATTCTCCTCTGACCTCTGGCATCAACAAGGCATTTGCGCCCACAGAACTGCCCCTCACTGGATATTTCCTCTTTGTCGGACCATTCTCTGTAAACCCTAGAGATGGTCGTGCGTGAAAATCCCAGTAGATCAGCAGTTTCTGAAATACTCAGAGCAGCCCGTCTGGCACCAACAACCACTTTCAAAGTCACCTAAATCCCCTTTCTTCCCCATTCTGATGCTCAGTTTGAACTGTAGCAGATCGTCTTGACCATGTCTACATGCCTAAATGCATTGAACTGCTGCCATGTGATTGGCTGATTAGACATTTGTGTTAATAAGCAGTTGGACAGGTGTACCTAATAAAGTGGCCGGTGAGTGTATATAAACATTATGCTAACATTAAGTGCAACATGAACGTTTTATTAATATTTATTTTCAAAATACAGTGGCCACCAAACGTATTGGACAAGTGATTGTCACTGCATTAGACATTAAATATCAAATCTTTTTGTGAAGCAGTTCTGACTTGACTCGTGAACATGTTCAGCACAGACGACAGGACAGTAGCAGGGTTTCAGGTTTGTTTATTATGAATAATAATTGTGGTAAATCTGCACACCCTGTTTATTACATAACAAAGCAATGCAAATACATAACAACGACGAGCCGATCTCGAGTTTCCACAGACAGTAACTGATCCATTTCAGAAAAAAAATAAATTATACGTCTTTCTCATAGATAAATAGCTATGGGTTTCATATATAAAAGCATCTCTTAGACCTCTACAGAGCATCTGCTACCTGTCTAAACGAGATAATATACATACAAAATATGTACATGAACTCTCACACACACACACACACACACACACACACACACACACACACACACACACACACACACACACACACACACACACAAATTCACTCTATTAGTGTCAGCATGTGTTTCTGCATATACTGAACTGCTCTGCGTCCGCTGTGTGTGTAGTGGTTATGCTGTAGCTATGAGCTGAAACATGTCTGATCTCTGGTCTGTCTTACTGTGCATCGCTTTGGCTGAAATCACTACACCGTACGCGTATTAGACGATAAAATAACAGCTCTAGATGCATTGCGACTGCGCACATTTCCACAGCAGACATACTGTATATCAGAGGCTTTATAATACACAATATGCACAACTGCAGTTTACCATAATGATATTAAAAAGCTACAACAACAACAAACATCATCACAGAAAAATGACTAAAACAACAAAAATGGCTGATATACATTCAGAAACAAAACTGATGAACAATCGTGAGACTCACCTCCTTTATAGCTCAGGAATCATTGGATTTACAGTAGATTTCCAGAACTTCTATACTTCTAGCTTACAATTTACACAAGAGACAACGTTTGAGAGGAAAATCTGCTGCTGTTTACATTACAAATGACAGTATATGCAGTTAAATTTCAGAATTCTGTCCACTTTTTAACTCCCACTTTAATATACTGCAGAATTTACTACATTAAAATGTAGACAAGTATGGTATATTACAGAATAGCACACTATAGTATTAACTATAGTGAATTAATAAACTGTAGTAAATACAGCAGAGCTGCTACAGTAAACTAGTAGACTGTATCATATTATAGTATTTAGTTGATTATATTATTCATTCATTTTCCTTTTGCTTAGTCCCTTTATTTATCAGGGGTCGCCACAGCGGAGTGAACCGCTAACTATTTCAGCATAGGTTTTACAAAGCGGATGCTTTTTTTTCAGCTGCAACCCAGTACTGCCCTACTGAATAAGCTGGTTGGCTGGTTTTAGCTGGTCGTCCAACCTGATTTTAGAGGGGTTTTGGCCATTTCAAAGCTGGTCTGAGCTAGTCAGGCTGGAAAATGACCAGCTTAAGCCTGGTTTAAGCTGGACACAGCTGGTTTTGGCTGGACTACCAGCCTGGCTAGGCTTGTCAAGGTGATTTTAGCTGGTCATCTCCCAGCCTGACTAGCTCAGACCAGGCTGGAAATGACTGGAAACCAGCCTTGAAATGGCCAAAACCCCTCTAAAACTAGGCTGGTTGACCAGCTAAAACCAGCCAACCAGCTTAGGCTAGTTTAAGCTGTTTTTCTCAGTAGGGTGGCAATCATACACTACAGACTCGAATCAGCGACCTTCGAGCTGTGAGGCCACAGTGCTAACCACTGAGCCACCGTGCCACCCTGATTATTCATTCATTCATTCTCCGCTTTTCTGCTAGTGGAATGAACCGCCAACTTATCCAGCACATGTTTTACACAGCGGATACCCTTCCAGCTGCAACCCATCACTGGGAAACATCCATACGCACTCACTCACACACATGCACTATGGACAATTTAGCCAACCCAGCGCCCTGGTTATAGTATTATTTACGATAAGTGTATGTATACCTTAGTGAACTGATAAATATTCATAAGTGACAGTATTATAAAAGAGCTTATTGTAATGTAGTAAAATCATTTACAGTAGTTCAGTTTCTGACTGCCTTAAAACTGAAATATATTAAATATGATATCAAAAAAGGCACACCAAACAAAGGTTACCACACATCCAGTATACTGTAGTATAGTTATAGAAGGTTCACTATAGTAACTAATGCGTGTATTTTACTATAGTAGCTACTATAACTAATAGAATTTACCACATTATTGCAATTTACTGTAGTAAGATTTAAAAACACTACAGTGTATTATAATTATAGTAAATTTACTATAGTAATTCATGTGTTGGTAGCACGGTGGCTCATTGGTTATCACTGTGGCCTCACAGCAAAAAGGTCGCTGGTTCAAGTCCCGGCTGGGCCAGTTAGCATTTCTGTGTGGAGTTTGCATGTTCTCCCCGTGTTGGCGTGGGTTTCCTCCTGGTGCTCCGGTTTCCCCCACAGTCCAAACACATGCGCTATAGGGGAATTAATGAACTACATTGGACATAGTGTTTGATTGTGTGTGTGTGAATGAGTGTGTATGGATGTTTCCCAGAGATGGGTTGCAGCAGGAAGGGCATCCGCTACGTACACATATGCTGGATTAGTTGGCGGTTCATTCCGCTGTGGCGACTCCTGATGAATAAAGAGACTAACCTGAAGGAAAATGAATGAATTCATGTGTTTATTTTACTATAGTAGTTACTAATACCAGTAGAATTACCAAATCATTGCAATTTACTGTAGTAATCTTCAAAAACACCACAGTACTCAATCACACTATCCTCTATAGTAAATTTACTCCGAAATACCATAGTATTTTTTCACATGGGGTATATTTTTAGTGCTAATGCAACATAATTAAGTGGACGTTGTATATATTATCATTCATATTTTGGTCATGTGATAAACACAACCCTAGTTTACATACCGACTGTGTGAATCCAATTACGCTAACTGACTTGCCAATAACACGCAACACTTCATATGTGACAAAAGCATCTTCTAGAATATCTTCATTTATGCCTCTATGCATTTGGGATTAAAGGAATGGTTATGTGTTTGACGATGCACTGCCGCTGACCCTTCAACAATGTGGAAAGAGAACATAAATCAATCATGGGAGTCCACATTCAGTCAAATATTAAAGAAACACTCCACTTTATCTTGTAAATAGGTTCATTTTACAGCTACTCTAGAGCTAAAACGGTGAGTTTCACCATTTTTAAATCCATTCAGCCTGTCTCCGGGTCTGGCGGGAGATCTTTTAGCTTAGCTTAGCATAGATCATTGAATCGGATTAGACCGTTAGCATCTCGCTCAAAAATTTCTAAAAAGATGCTGTTCTGAAAATACGCCACATAGAGTGTTATAGCACTTTTTTTTCAGTTGGTTGCTATGAGCGTGGCACGATGGCGCAGTGGTAAGCACCATCGCCTCACAGCAAGAAAATTGCTGGTTCGAGTCCCAGCTGGTTTCTATGTGGAGTTCACATGTTCTCCTCGCGTTGGTGTGGGTTTCCTCCGGGTGCTCCGGTTTCCCCCACAGTCCAAACACATGTGGTATAGAGGAATTGATGAACTAAATTGGCCGTAGTGTATGTGTGTAAGTGAATGAGTGTGTATGGATGTTTCCCAGTACTGGGTTGCCCCTGAAAGGGCATCAGCTGTGTAAAACATATGCTGGTATAGTTGATGCTTCATTCGCTGTGGCGACCCCTGATGAATAAAGGGACTTAGCCGAAGGAAAATGAATGTTTGCTATGATACAGTGTATCCCCGCTGTACCGTTACAAGTTAAAAGTCTTTAGCAGATTATTTGTTGACAGTTGAGTTGTAAATTCCCACCCCTCCACTGTGATTGGACAGCTAGCTTAAAAGTGATACTGATGAGCACTCAGCTTGAGAATAAAAACACTTCGGTGGACACTTACTGTTAAACTACCTATTTTTTTTTTTTATTTTGAGTAAGATGCTTATGGTCTAATCCGATTTAATAATTTATGCTAAGCTAAGCTAAAAGTGTAGACCCAGAGATCAATTGAATGGATTAAAAGATGGTTAAACTCGCCTGTTTAGCTCTAGGCGAGCCGTAAAATGAGTGAATAAAGTAGAGTTTTCCTCTATGCTTTCAATTTAAAGGGACAGTTCACCCAATAAATGAACATTTGCTCACTATTTACTCTCCTTTAAGTGGTTTCAAACACTGACTTCAACAGTAAGAAAAACAAATGCAATGGAAGTCAATGTTTTCCCGCTTTCTTCAAAATATCTTCTTTTGCGTTCAACTCAAACAGATTTGAAGGGTGAGTAAATGATGACAGCATTTTCATTTTTGGGTGAACTGTCCCTTTAAGAGGATGCTGATCTCAGCTCAGTTCAACCTGGAAATCTCTCCATTTGAATTTGACTGGTCTCTGATTGGCTGGTAGAACTGTAACGCACTCTGTGATTGGCCATGTCTGTGCTTAGTTTTAATGTCTTTTGGCCCGCTGAGCACTTTGGGTACAGGACGCACAGCAGGCCGTCTTGTAATAGTAGACACAGAGCCGAGCCTGAACCACCATTGCACAGTTATGCCATCTGTCTTTACAGTTTTCATCTGCAAAGAGAGAAACAGGATGAGAAAGGGGTTATCATCTGAACAATCACGCAACAGTAAGGGATAACGTACATCCATACGGTTATTATCGCAGAATAAAGCAGCTGTATTAGAGAAAAATGCTACCAGCTGGATGTACATTATCCTGTTTATTTAATGACTACTTGCCACAATACTAAACTATTAGACACAAAACATTGATCTGAGTTGTAATAGTTTAGTAGCTCTTTAATTAGATGTAAAGCTTGCAGAAAGAAATTGGCTGAATGCAGCCTACACTAACCTTCCTTTTATTATCATTATTCAGTTACAAGATGGTGCCAAACAGTCACAAACAGCAGATAAGCATTTAAATAAATGAATATATACTAGGAAAAGCCTGTGTTATTAGTTTAATCAGTTGTTATGGGTGAATAATACACCATCAATTCAGTCGTGATCGACCAATCAGAATCAAGTATTCCAGAGAGATGTGTATTAAAATCTAAGTAATCATGCAACAGCACTGGAGATGCACCGAAATAAAGAAAATCTGGGCTGAAACCGAAACCAATAGCTCTAGATGCACTTGGCTGAAAATCACAACAGAAAATGGATTGTAATAATTATATATTTTTGTTTAATTAGTTTTGTTAAAGCTGTATTAAGTAATTCTGTAAGACTTAAACAAATGAACTCAACCTTGTAAAGCACGAGCCAATAAAATAACCACATTTTATTTACAGTAAAATGTTATTGACGGTGAAGTAGAGAAGCATTGTTTTACAAGCGTTGCCATGACAGCACAGTAGCGCTATTGCAAGCAGCAGCAACAAGTATACTACATATAAATGTTTGACTTTGCTTTTCAGGTGAGCATGTGTGATTCATGCATAGATAAGTATATCATATATACATGAGCAGAATATCGACAGAGCAGAATATAGTGCTATTTTGAACTTTGACTATGTGCATAAGCTACTACTGGAGACAGAGTGAAACACTACTGGGCAGCGTGAGACAGCATAGCCTTTTTCCAGCTCATATTTTCGGCACTTTTTTTTTTTGACTAAACCGAAAATGTAAAAAGTTGAAATTTTTGGTAGGAATGCATTAAAATGAAAATCGAAAACGAAAATCCTGAAAGGTCGAAAGGTCGGACTTTGCTTTTCCGATATTAAGTGAACGAGATATCCACAGAGAAGAATATTAAGTTATTTTAAACATGCTCTCTAATTTTGCACTATGGTTGATGCAGCAACAACTCAGCTTCTGAATAGACCTATGAATTGCATAGGTTTCATATCGCAGCGCTTTCTGCGTCCGATGTGAAAGCCACTTCACTGCTGCGTCTACTGCTTTCTTTCAGTTAATATTTTCTGCCATTTTTTTCACTTGTGGATAAATATTCATATATGTACATGCATACATTATCAACACAGGCTCATTTTGAAAACGTAGTCCTGTGGACGTTTCTGGAGGCTGCGATTTATGTAGCCGGAGGTACGTATGGCTTGCATTTCATTTCACTTTTTTTAAACGAACGGTACGTTCCTTTTCGCGCTTATCAGCTGACTGATCACCTCCGTGTGGAGGGCTTTCCCGCTGCAACCAGTTTGTCCTGTTAGCTCGATGTGTACATCGGCAGACCTGAGACGCAGAGAGGAGTTGACCTCGACGACGACGGGGTTTGAGTCCGGGGAAGAGCAGTTCCAGAAATCAGTTAAGACAAAAACAGAATCCAAAAAATAAAATGAACGAGAAAACAACAGGGTGAGAACGTGGTAAAATCCAAAAACGTGGTAAAAATCAGACGAGGGCTTTTCTTCTTTTGGACGGCTTTGGGTTTAGGGAATTAAGTGGGTGGGCGGGTCAATTGATAAAATTAGATGGGTTTAGGGAAGGAGGAGGGTGGGTCAGTCAATTGGTCGGCCGGCCAGTCACTCATTTGTTCAGTCGTTCAGTCAGTCAGACAGACAGTCGGTTGACCGCGGCCTCTGGTAGGTTTACACAAGAACAGCAGGTGCAAACGGCACTCGCGAGAGAAATTTGAGATGTAAAAAAACGACACAGTGGCCTCTCACGGACTCGCGAAAACAAAAACTGCAAAAATATGTACCTCCCGGAACGTATTTCGTGGTCTCCAGAAACTACGGGACATTTTCAGAATGATCCTGGGTTGTACAGTTCTGTTAAAATTAATATTAATAAATTTTCAGCTGCCAAAAACTCGGTGCATGTCTAACTTTTGGACAATAATTTTTGGTGGATGAAATTGTGATGCATCCCCAAACAGTACATTTACTAGAGAAAAAGGATGAGAGAGGTGTTATGTAAGAAATAATGTAAATATATCCGGTTGTTTTCACAGAAATAAGCCTTTTAATCCTGTCAGGCTTTATTCTGATAGAACAGCCGGCTGGATGTACATTATCCTGCATATTACATGACTACTTGGCACTAAACTATCAGACACAGATTGATCTGAGCTGTAATGGTTTACTATCTAGCTTTTTTAAATTAAACGTGAAGCTTGCAGAAAGAGAAACGGCTGGAGGCAGGTCACACTAACCTACCTTTTATTATTATTATTCTGTTGCAAGGTGGCGCCAAACAGTCAAACACAACAGAGTGACAGATAAGCATATAGATATAAGAATATACACCAGGATGAGCCTCTGTTATTAGTTTAATCAGTTGTTATCTGTGATTAGCACAGCTTGGAATATCAAGATTGATCAATCACAATGAAGTATTCCAGAAAGCCGACACACACACACACAAACACACACAAGTACAGCTATCTTTATAGGGACTCCTCATCGCCAATCTAATTTCACCAAGTAGGACATGATCCTGGATAAACATATATGTTATATATCAGCCAATCAGAATTAAGGGATATGCTTACAGTTTAGGCTTATGGTTAGGTTTATGCACTTCTGCATGATTGTTATCCAACTAATATTTCTCTTCTGTTTTTGGGAATAATTTACAGTAAATAGGTGTGGATTACATTTTCAAACAAAAATAATGTTCCAGGTTCAACATAGAAGTTAATCCAGGATCACATCATACAAACTCATGACGTATACTCTCCCCCAACCCGAACCCCTAAACTCATACCTCGCAGAAAACAATAATTCATTCTGTGTGATTTATGAGCCGTTTTCTTCATGGGGACCAAAAAATGTCCACACAAGTTCAAAACTTACTGGTATTGGTATACTTGTGGGGACATTTGGTTCCCACAATGTAAGGAATACAGGGTATACACACACACACACACACACACACACACACACACACACACACACACA
>CAIGQZ010002445.1:1237481-1248527 GCA_903798205.1 Danio tinwini | reverse complement strand
CTCACTTTCCTTCTCTCCAACCACTGCACCACAAACACACACACAAACAAGGTTTTACTGCATCTGACCTCTGCGTAACACACTTCACAACATTTCTGCATCAGCAGACAACAATGAAACCAGTCAAACACAACCCTGAACCTCACACAATGACACACATCCACCCAAAACATCACATTTGTTTACAAGATACTAGTATTGAGCTTAAAGGGATAGTTCACCCATGCATTCTGCCATTATTTACTCACTTGTTAATAACTTTATCAAAACCTTTATGAGTTTCTTTCTTCTGCTGAACGCAAACGAAGATATTCTGAAGAATGCTGGCACTCATTGACTTCCATTGTCATTTTGTTTTTCCTACTATGGAGGTCAATTAGTGCCAGCAACACATCCACCAACATGTCGTTTATGTCAGTACATAATATTTTACTTTTTGCATGACACTAGAATTCAGCTTAAAGTGAAAATTTGATTCTGCCATCATATACTTACTTGTTAAACACAAAAGAAGATATTTTGAAGAATGCTAGTTGCTGGCACTAATTGACCACCATAGTAGAAGGAAAATACTATGGAGGATAATTAGTGTCAGCAACCAGCATTCTTCAAAATATCTTCTTTTGAGTTCAACAGAAAGAAAGGTTTAAAACCGCATGAGGGGGAGCAAATTTGGGATGAAATAACACTTTAAACTATTTAGTAATGCCGCACAGAATTTTCGTCTGCCATAAATGATCGGCTGAAAGCTGAAAATGCTATTGACAGATGAAAACTCAGTGTATTCCTACATCATGGAGAACAATGGCACATAGTGGATGGATATTCCGCTCATGTACACATATATTTGTATATATCTTTGCATGAACAATGCATGCTCACTGGAAAAGCAAAGTCTGCTCGAATAACTTGTCGACAGGACATTTTTATGTAGTACACTTGTTCCTGCTGCTTGCAATGGCATTAATGTGCTGTCATGGCTAGGGTTGGGCGATGTCGACCAATTTGGCATCGTACAATATCTAATGTGAAACATCGCGATGGCATCATCGTCGTAGGCAGGGGTGGTTGTTGCTAAATATCAATCCATAACGAATTAATTAATTGTAGCCTACCGTTTTCACTACCTGACCCACATGGTCTTTGCTTTACCCATAACCAGACCATAAATAAATAAAGTTACACACAAATGACCACCTGTTAATCACTGTTTTCCGCGGAACTCTGGCATGAATAGGCGGAGTGATCTGTGCCGTTTTCCCACAGCTGGTGGAGGAGACGGGAGTTTGTTCGGAGTTCACTGTAATTTGTATTGTGATTGACAACTTCCTTATTTTATTATTATTATTATTATGAGGAAATAATAACAAGTAAAGCTCAATAGTTTTGGTCGCATATGCGGGCAAAATTTTATGCGACCTAAAAATATATTTGGAAGCATAAATTATTGGCGTGCGACCTGTTTTCACCGCAGAATCCTCACCGCGTGCGCAGATTTAGGAGACATTAATGCAGAATGCATCTTTGCACTTAAAAACACCAATCGCAGTGATCAAGAACAGATTAACACAGTTGTTATGTGAACTTGCTGAAGTAAAAAAGCCTGCAATGCTTGCCCCGCCTTTGTGCTCTTCTTATTGGCCCACTGCTCTAGAACTGAACGTGAATGGATTGGTTAATATCAGCTGTCAATCACTTAGTCAATGCCTTCTGCCTTCAGATGACAGGAGCTACAACCGCTGAAATGTGAAGTGCTGAAGATGAGAGAATGAAAATAACACTGACAGATTTAGTTTTAGAAAGCACCTAAAGTCACTAATAATGGCACATCTTATTAGTGATCATGTGCTGAATGTTAATCCACCATTTACACTTTTCCAAGAGTGGAGAAAAGACTTCCAGTGGCTTCAAGTCTGCTATGAAAATAACTAAAGCCATTCACTGTAAAGTCTGTGGGGTTTGCAGGTAACAGCGTTTGCCACTGAATCTACACATTTTAAGTGCAAGAGGTCCTGTATAATGCTTCATTTAATCCTCACCATGCTGTCAAGCGGCAGCTATATGTACAATTTAACACAGCTCATGAAAAGACTGTTATTGCTATTAAGATTACATGCAAATAAGTTATATTTTGATATAAATGTGGGGCGAGGCGATGGATCGTGATGCCGGCTCAGCATCGTGAAGTTTATCAGCCATCGGCGGTGGCATAGTCTATTGGCCCAACCCTAGTCATGGCAAAATATTAAAATGATGCTTATCTTAACCCGTACATTATAATTAACATTTGACTGTTATTTTATTGGCTTGATTTTAATCAGTACAACTTAAGGAGTTCTTATTTATTAAAATATTAATTAATGCACAGCATTTTTAGTTTCGGGTTACATCCAAGTGCATCCAGAATGTCCGGTTTCAGCCCAGAATTTTCATTTCAGTGCATCTCTATTATGAAGACGGCTCAGAATGACCCTTACCGAATATATAGTTGTACTGTGCGAGCTGTGCCGAGCGGATTTTCTTATTTAAAGTGTTTCCATGATCATCATCAATATCAGCCATGAATCCGGCCTCCCTCAATCTAGAGACCACCTGAAATAATATGAATAAACACTGATTACAATAAACATTTCATTTATATTGCAACTTTACAGTGCTCAGGACTAGGGTTGTCACAATACTGGAATTTTAAAAACATTCATCTCCTGCTAACATTTGAGCGGGTTCTTAAACGCCGCTGATTTGCCATTGTGTTCACCAGTGTTCAACAGAAATGATTGTGATTGGCTGTGAAGGTCATCAGTTCTTCAAACTCACCTCTTTTTACTGAGAATAACCACAGATACAGAGACACTGGAGTGTTTTAAAGCCGCGATTCATCATCTCGTATGTACCGTATCGTACCGCTCGTATCGACGATACTTTAAAATGCTCAAGTGCCCCTGTATCTGCAGTTACACTAGTGAACCGATGACCATTACAGCCAATCACAGTCATTTCTGTTGAACACTGGTGAACACAATGCCAAATCAGAGCTGTTTAAGAACGATTGTTCTTAAACAAGAAGTGTTGGCGGGAATCAAATTCCAGTATTGGGATGACCCTACTCAGGACGCTTTACACTGAAGATACAATCAGAGAAGAAGTTCAGCATAATAACTATTAGCGCAAATATTAGTACAACAAAACAAGCTGAAAAATGCACTAGTATATTTTCACTAATAGCCAAAAATACATCGCAGGGGTCAAAATTATCGATTGTTCTTTTTTTATTGCCCAAAATCTGTAGGATATCAAGTATCATGTTCCATGAAGATATTTTGTAAATGTCATGTTGTAAATATGTAAAAATGTATTATTTGATTAGTAATATGTGCAACTTAAAGCTGATTTTCACCAGTAAAGAGTCTGTGTAATATAGTTGCGCTGCTGCAGTCACGTTATGGCAGCAGAGTTACTTAATTATTACTTTATTATTATGCGGCACGGCGGCGCAGTGGTTAGCACTGTCGCCTTACAGCAAGAAGGTCGCTGGTTTGAGTCTCGGCTGGGTCAGTTGGTGTTACTGTGTGGAGTTTGCATGTTCTCCCCGTGTTGGCGTGGGTTTCCTCCAGGTGCTCCGGTTTCCCCCACAGTCCAAACACATGTGCTATAGGGGAATTGATGAACTATATTGGCCAAAGTGTATGAGTGAATGTGAGAGTGTATGGGTGTTTCCCAGTGATGGGTTGCAGCTGAAAGGGAATCCAGTGTGTAAAAACATATGCTGGATAAGTAGGTGGTTCATTCCGCTATGGTGATCCCTTATTAATAAAGGGACTAAGCTGAAAAGAAAATTTATGAATACTATTATTTTTATTATTATTATATACACTAAAATGAGAATATAGTTACAACCATATCAGCCTAGATAAATACCAACTTTTTATTTTCAGATCTTAGTACAAGATGTATGCTTCAATAAGGAGAATTATTAAAACTCTGGGCACTTTTTGAGTGAGATGCTAATGGTCTAATCCGATTCAATTAACTATGCTAAGCTAGGCTAAAAAATGCTCCTGCCAGATCCACAGATTGGCTGAATGGATTCAAACATGGTAAAGATCAACTATTAATTCTTGAGGAGCTGCAAAATGAGCTTATTTCCAAAGAAACCCTTGTTGTTCTGCATTTGTCTGACCTGATGCGCGTATGTCTCACTGCTGCTCCCTACAGGCACAACCATCACCTGTGCTGGAGACAGCCAGAACGGCCTGAGAAACAAACAGATAATGAGCGTCAATGTGAATAACACTGGATTTAAAAATATGCACACACACACAAACACACCATTTCCCTCCAAAGTTTTCCACCAGGATAGCGATCATCCTCTCTAAAGAGCCCAAGACGGCCCGGTGGATCATGATAGGCCTCTTCATCTGACCATCAGCCCTAAAACACAAACACAGGACCCAAATCTCTTAAAACAGCCTTCGTTTTCTTCATGCAAAAGCTCTCACACTTCTTCAAGGGACAGTTCACCCCCCAAAAAATGAATATTCTTTGTGTGTGTGTGTCAGAGAGTGTGAGTATATGTGCGGGTCTATATACATGTGTGTGTGTGTGTGTGTGTGTGTGTGTGTGTGTGAGAGAGAGAGAGAGAGAGAGAGAGAGATTGTATATACCTCAAGTCTTTCTGAATATGATGCCACAAGCTCGGCACACCTGTCTTTGGGAACATTTGCCCATTCCTCTTTGAAGTACCTCTCAAGCTCTATCAGGTTGGATGGGAAGCGACGGTGTACAGCCATTTTCAGATCTCTCCAGAGATGTTTAATAGGATTTAGGTCTGGGCTCTGGCTGGGCCACTTGAGGACATTCACCGAGTTGTTGTGAAGCCACTCCATTGATATTTTGGCGGTGTGCTTTGGGTCATTGTCCTGCTGGAAGACGAAGCGTCGCCCCAGTCTGAGGTCAAGAGCACTCTGAAGCAAGTCTTCATTCAGGATGTCTGTGTACATTGCTGCATTCATCTTTCCCTCTATCCTGACTAGTCTTCCAGTTCCTGCTGCTGAAAAACATCCCCACAGCATGATGCTGCCACCACCATGCTTTACTGTAGGGACGCTATTAGCCTGGTGATGAGCGCTGCCTGCTTTTCTCCAAATGTAACGCCTGGCGTTCACTCCAAAGAGTTCAATTTGAGTCTCATCATACCAGAGAGTTTAGTTTCTGATGGTCTGAGAGTCCTTCAGATGCCTTTTGGCAGATTCCAGGTGGGGAGTGTCTTCAGTCTGGCCGCTCTACCATACAGGCCTGATTGGTGGATTGCTGCACAGATGGTTGTCCTTTTGTAAGGTTCTCCTCTCTCCACAGAAGAACGCTGGAGCTCAGACAGAGTGACCATCGGGTTATTGATCACCTCCCTGACTAAGGCCCTTCTCCCCCGATCACTCAGCTTAGATGGCCAGCCAGCTCTAGGAAGAGTCCTGGTGGTTCCAAACATCTTCCACTTACGGATGATGGAGGCCGCTGTGCTCATTGGAACTTTCAGGGCAGCAGAAATGTTTATATATGTGTGTGTCTGTGCGTGTGTGTCTTACCCAACGTACTGCAGGTTGAATCTGATGGGCAGCTGGAAGTCGAGCTGGATGGTGGCGCACTGATGCTGTCGGCCGAGAGCGTCTCGAATCAGGATGTCGATCTGAACACACAGGAACACGATCACATTGGCTCACATTCACACTACCCTTCATCATCATCATCATTTTATACACAGCAAAAACTGCTTTTCTTACTTGAAGATTTTGTCTCGTTTCTAGTCCAAATATCTAACAACTCTTAAATTAAGAAGCCTTTTCTAGACAAGCAATAGATATGGTTTTATTACCAGAAATAATATGACAAAAATGAAGTGAGTTTTTCTGTACAACAAGCAAAATGATCTGCCAATGGGGTAGATTTTTACACACTGTGCATTATTTTACAGGACTGGTTGACAGAATCCTCTGACAGATAATCATGAATATCTGACATGTTTGTCAGCTCACCTTGGGTCCGTAAAAGGCTCCGTCTCCTGGGTTTAACTCCCAGCGCTCCTGGAAGAGTTTCAGGCTGTTCTCCAGCTGCTGCTCCACACAAACACAACAGAGAAAAAAAAATCAATAAAATAAAATAAATGACATAAGAATGGCCTTGTCAGTAGCGATGTTTCCAGACATCTGTTTTAACGTTTTGAATTATCGCATTAAACAATGCTTGATGGAAACGTCAAGATGTGCATACATTTTGAAAATGCACATCAGAAAACTACTCAGAAACTGAGCAGGACAAACGCTTATCTGATAATAAAAATAATTCACATAAGCTATGATGGAAAGATTTCTACTGAATAAATTGATGTACGCTCATAAAACAAAAAGTCTCAGGAGATTTTGCTATAATGATGATAAGAGATGATAAAAATGTGTGTGAAGTAATTCATAATTAACTAATAAAAACGGCACCTAAATCTAAATCAAGAGGAAAAAATGATGTAAAATAAACATTTGAAGTAAATTATTATTTTTAATGAGAAATGTTGGCAACAAATGAAATAAAAGTTTAATTTAATGTTAAAATAAACCTAATGTTTCATTAAAACTGTAAGAGAATGCATTTGTGCTGATTAGTACATAAAAATCACAATATAATGATGAGTCCGATTTAGGCATGGGACGATACCCATTTTCAAGGTATGCCGCGGTTTGGAAAAGTCAAGGTTTTAAAACCACCAACATTTTCTGTAATACCGTTCCTAAGGTTTTTATTTTTTTGGACAACAGCATCTCCAGCAGAAAAAATATCCAAAGATGCTGTTTTAAATTGTAAAGAAATCAGTGTTTTTGAAACTAATGAAGACAGCAGGAGTCAATGAATCATTTGCATTATTTAGCCTGACATGTTCACTGCTCCAAAATATTGCTTAAATAAATGTATTGTGTTAAAAGGGGAAACAAGCTTTAGTTTTTCACCCAGACAGTAAAAAAAACATATTTTAGAGCAGTAATCACAATACCGTGATACCGTGACACTGTGATATTTATATCCAAGGTTATCATACCGTCAGAATCTCATTTGTAAACTACTGATGACATTTATTCCACATTTAAAACAAAACATTCTCATTTACAACCAAAAAAATCTTAACATATTTATAAACATTTTTAGAATTACATAAATATTTAAGAAGGTCACTGATTTGAGTCCCGGCTGGGTCAGTGTGTGTTTCTGTGTGGAGTTTGCATGTTCTCCCTGTGTTGGTGTGGGTTTCCTCCGGGTGCTCCGGTTTCCCTCACAGTCCAAACACATGCGCTATAGGGGGATTGATGAACTAAATTGGCCGTAGTGTATGTGTGTGAAAGCAAGAGTGTATGAGTGTTTCCCAGTGTTGGGTTGCGGCTGCAAGGGCATGCGCTGTGTAAAACATGCTGTTGGTGGTTCATTCCACTACGGTGACCCCAGATTAATAAAGGGACTAAGCTGAAAAATAAATTAATAAATGAATAAATATAAAAAAAACAACTAATAAAAAAAACACACCCACAAATTAAGCTTCCACATTTACTAAAATGTCTAAAAATAAAAGTACTAGCTGGTAAATATAATCCAAATTGAGAGATTATGACTCATAATAAACAATAAGAGTTTAATAAAACCTTCATGCACACTAACCCTGAGTATTATTATAACAATTTTTTTATTATAAATTAAATATAAACATATATTTTTATTATATTTTTTATTCATATAAATCTATATACCTAAATAATATATTAAGTTAAATATATTTTTAATGAATTTTTTATTCATATTCATATATATTTTTTTCTCATATAAATTCATATATTTATTTTATTTATTATTCGTATAATTCATATCTATATATATATATATATATATATATATATATATATATATATATTTATTTATTTATTTATACATATAAATCTATATACATAAATATTAACCATATTACATTAAATACAAATATATTTTTATTTTATTTTTATTCATATTAATTTATATATTATTTTATTTTTTATCCATTTAAATCTATATACATAAATATTAAATATATTAAATTAAATATTTTTTTATTTAATTTTTTATTCATATAAATTCATATATTTTTTATTTTATTTATTTATATAAATTCATACATTCTTTATTAAATTTTTCATTCATATAAATTCATATAATACAAATATATTCATATAAATTCATATATAATTTATTCATATATATTCATATATTTTTATCAGTATAAATATATATATACATAAATATTAAATATATTAAATTAAATATAAATATATTTTTATTTTTATTCATATCAATTCATATATATATATATATTTTTTTTATTCATATAAATCTATATACATAAATATTAAATTAAATATATATATTTTTTTAATTTTTCATTCATATAAATTCATATTAAAAATATTCATATAAATTCATATATATTTTTTATCAGTATAAATCTATATACATAAATATTAAATATATTAAATTAAATATAAATATATTTATTTTATTTTTATTCATATAATTCATATATTTTTTATTTTTTATTCATATAAATACATATACACATATACACATATATATATACATATACATATACACATATATATACACACACATATGTATAATTTTTTTTTATACAAATTCATATTTTTTATTCATATTAATCTATATACATAAATATTAAATATATTAAATTAAATATCTTTATTTTATTTTTATTCATATAATTTAGATATTTTTTCTTTTTTATTCATATAAATATATATACATAAACATTAAACATATTAAATTAAATATAAATATATTTTATTAAATTTTTTATTCATATAAATTAATATATTTTTATTCATATAAATCTATATACATAAATATTAAACATATTAAATTAAATATAAAATATATATATATATTTTTTTTTTTCTTCATAAAAATTCATATTTTTTATTTATATTAATCTATATACATAAATATTAAATATATTAAATTAATTATAAATAATTATAAAGTTACTGTACTGTTCCTACAATTCTGTACAACAAGGCAAATATACAATCATATTTATATTACTGGTTGTTAGTATTATTAATTTTTTGTCTTTGTTTAATTAACAGTAAAAATGACAAACTGTCCTTTTTAATCCCAATATGGAAAACCAGAAGCAACCAAGAATGCATGATCATCTGCTGTCATGGCTTTGCAATAAAAAAAGTCGTTATAATGGAATTCAATGGGGCAAAAACAGCACTAACATAACCAAAGGGGAGTCAATCTGAACAACACATTAGGGTTAAACAATAAAAGCACTATGGTGTTATTTTGGGCATTGGTCAGCAGATGATTGACAGCTGTACCTGCTCAGCACAGTCCCAGAGGGCGGAGTCTCCCATGGAGGAGGCGGGTCTTGTGGAGAGCAGACAGTGGAAGGAGAAACCAAACACACGATACACACTCCTGACGAAATCCAGACACGCCGTGATCTCCTGCTCCAGCTGAAGAAAAAAGCATAAGACACTGATAAATCTCACACACAGAGACGCGCATACAGACTCAAAACACAGCTTATTTTGATGAATAAAGAGCGAGAAAACCCACATGCTTTACTTTCAGAAGCACACACAGGAGTGTGTCTAAAGGTTAGTGTTAATTACATCTGAAGACACGTGGTGCTTTATATAGGAGCCCATTTGTATGTTTGATTTGATCAGATCAGAGTCACAGGAATGATTTAAAGCATTCGTTAAGGTGAATTCAGTGTTCACACTACAGCGGTAATAAAGTTAATAAAAGCAGCTAACTCCATTACTGCTAAACCTGACACAGCACTAATACGTTTTTTAATCCATGGTGGCCCACTGAAGCTAAGCAGGGCTGAGACCGGTCAGTACCTGGATGGGAGACCACATGGGAAAGCTAGGTTGCTGCTGGATATGGTGTTAGTGAGGCCAGCAGGGTCCTAAGATGAGACGTAAAACCGAGGTCATCATTCTTAAAAACCCCAGGATGTCCTTGGAGAAAAAAAAAAAAAAAAAAAAGTAGCCCTTGCTTCCTGGCCTCTGTCCATCATGGCCTCCCCATATCCATCCCCATATCATAATTGGCTTCATCACTCTGTCACCTCTACACCAACGTGTTATTTATTGCTGCTCAGTAACTAAATAATAGAGCACAAAATAATAATAAAAACAAACAATAGTCCATTTCTCTTCAGACTTAAAAATGAGTGAAACAAGTTTTGGCCTTAAAACACAATTAATAATTTTACTCTGAAAATACATAAATAAATAGATACACAAATAAATCAATAAAATAATACAAAAAATAAATAAAAAAATGTTTTTTTTTAAATATAATAATAATAATAATAAAAAAATATAAAAAAATAAGTAGATAAAATAAATAAAAAAATAAAATAAAATAAATAAAAATAAATAAAATAAATAAATACATTAAATAAATGAATAAATAAAATAAATAATAATAATAAAATAAATAAATGAATAAATAAATTAAAAAATAAATTAAACAAGTATTAAAAAAACATGTATTTGCCTAATTGAAATCTATGCTATTAGTTAAGTATTTCCTTTTTAAAGAGAACAAATGTAGTCAAAGGCTGTTGAATCTCCATCTGAAAGGCACTGCTGATCAACTACAAAATGGTTTGGTCTTTTTATTTTGTATTTTTGTTTCTCTTTGGAGCAATGTGTGTATTCCATACAAACTATGAAGCTGATCGGTCAGTTCTTGTCTTGTGTCTCACGGTGCGCTCGCGCCATTCTTTTAACTAGGTGCGCCTGGAAAGCGTGAGAGCTTTGCACCGTGCGAGTCTCTCATAATATGCTCTTGCTAGCTGCGCTCCTCCATTGGAAATAATGAACGTGCACAAAAGACGTGACATGTGAATGGCCCTTAGTTAATAACCTCAACCCTAGGACTGGCTGGGACATTTCCCGGTGGCCTGATGGTAAATCTGGCCTGACTACATGGTGTTGA